>VSDK01022793.1:375586-421581 GCA_009767595.1 Symbiodinium kawagutii
CATCGACCAACTCATTGTTGGTGAATCCATTGGCAGCTCATTTCCACAGATTGGCTGGTTCATCATCATGTTGACAACAGCTAATAATGTGAATACTATGCGACATGACATGGTTAATACGTACTTCATGATTCTTCGCTCATCATGGCCGCGAATTATGTGGTGAATGATATGGTTCATTGTGCGGAATAACCATAACCAACCACTTGGGGGTTGCCCCTTTGACGAACTCTCGTGACCAACTAGGAATGGAGATGTGTTGCTTTGGGGAAGTCGTGATCGGCACAAGATAAGAACAGTGGAGATAGCTACACGAACTACAACTCCGCAAAAACACAACAAACTGGGCGATGCAGGTGTTTCTCGAACTAGGGGCACCCCCCAAATCGTAAGAAA
Source organism: Symbiodinium kawagutii (assembly GCA_009767595.1). NCBI lineage: Eukaryota > Dinophyceae > Suessiales > Symbiodiniaceae > Symbiodinium > Symbiodinium kawagutii. The sequence continues at coordinate 375,983 of VSDK01022793.1, forward strand.
CTATCCAATTTTGGGGCACCCCTGCTTTGAGAAACCACCATGCAAGCTTATCAATGGAATGGAAGGTGATTCGTCCGACACCAGAAAATATGCATTCATGGTCGGCAGAGATGGCATGACCAAACAATTAATTGCTAATCAACAAAAGTTGTTGTCAATGGTTCTATACCAATGGTTGATAGTGGTCAATAGTGTTTATTGATGGCTCAAGGTGGTCAATAGCGGCTGATCATGGTTAACAATTGCTAATTAATGATACAGAATGGAAAGCACCGACGGCCAACCAATACTGGTGTGGATCAATAGCCAGCTATCAACAAAAACGGATTAAGAACCATCCAACAAGAAGAATTCAGTTCAGCTTTAGAATATTCACGAAACGAGCACTTCAGGGCTACGAAACTGGCGGTGCGCCACCCTACTCCCAACAGACAACGATGCTCACATCATTATCCCCGTGGTACATCCCAACGTTTGCGATCCTCGGTTGGTGTTGCCCTTACGCGCACGTTCTGGCGCACGGAAACCCATGGCCTCGGCTGGCTTTGAGAGCCAGGTTCCAACCTCGGCCGATCTCTGTGACAGGCTGCGCAGAGTTTTTCGAAGCAAATCACTGGGGCAACCATGGGAACACCATGGGAAACCATGGGAAGACCATGGGAAGACCATGGACAACAGTGAGCTACAATCAGGCTCGATAGCTTGGAATTGAGGCAGCTGCAGATGGCTTCAAGAAGAATGGCGTCTGTGCGCTTGCAGCCTAAGCATTGGAGAACAAAGTTTTAACCATGGGAACACCATGGGAAACCATGGGAAGACCATGGGAAGACCATGGACAACAGTGAGCTACAATCAGGCTCGATAGCTTGGAATTGAGGCAGCTGCAGATGGCTTCAAGAAGAATGGCGTCTGTGCGCTTGCAGCCTAAGCATTGGAGAACAAAGTTTTGGGAATTGAAACTTGCACACTAAACACTTCGAGGGCACAGGCAAACGAGTTCACAAAGTATTCTGTTTGAACAGCTTGTTGAGTCATGTGCAGATCAGCTTCATCTTGCTTCTGCCCAACGCACAAATATTTCTGGGACTGGCGCTGCTGGTGCTGGTTGAGCAGGAGATGGAGCAGGTGCCGCTGGAGCCGCAGGTTTCACCATCAAAGGCATCAGCCAAGTGCCAACTGATGGTCGTAGGGCAAACCTCGACGCGCTCAAAGCATCTCAAAATCTCAAGCTCAGTTTATCAAGAAAATCAGCAGTGTGTTACTTGAACTCAGGAGATGCTGAAGCTGCTAGGGATTCCAACGTTAAAAAAAAAAGACAAGACGCCGAACCGCCGAACCAGAAGCTGCTAGGGATTCCAACGTTAAAAAAAAAAGACAAGACGCCGAACTGCCGAACCAGCCTGTAGCACGCTGTAAAGTTGCACAAGCTGAGCCCATGGCGGTTGCAAGTGGAACTTCACAATCTTCGCCTGTTCATGCTAGCCATGGTGGTACACCTCTCAAGCATTCTGGTCACCTCTTCTGGAGCAGTCCACAAATTTATGGACAAAATGTGAAATAGTATGAAAAAATATTAAATCATACTAAAGATTCAAAACATAAATCACAAAGCGGACCTACGGGGAAATGAAAACAAACAACAAAGCTCAGCTAGGCAATGCAGTTCATATTCTGCGGCCAGAAGGATGCAAATAACTTCAAAACAAGTAGGACATGTGTGAAAAAAAGGATAGCGACCAATCAATTGATGTTGATGGATAAAGTGGGTCATCAACTTACTTGGCATATGGTTGGAACCATGATAAGACATCGTATCGGCTTGTTGTTGCCAGCCAAACACACTTTGGTCGACTAGCGTTGATGTTTCATGACTGGCCAAAAATATGCGTAAATGACCTAAATCGATCATCGTGGGGAATATGTCTCACTACGATGGCCGGTTGGTTGCTAGACCCGAACACCATCCCGACTGTTGCTGAAGCATTGCAACTCCTCGTGGGACTGGAAGAGAGTTGCCGGGTAACTGATGCTGGGATACGCCATATGATTCAGGGTCAACATGTGCTGCAAACCAGCGTTTCCTAAAAGATTCATCATTCAATGCTAATCTCATTGAACGTATCTTTACACCGGTTCGGCGATGCTTGTTGGTAGGCTGTTGTTGGCAATGGTTGATCTCGGGGGATGGGACCAGCTAAGGCAATAAGGATGGGGTGAAGGAATAAAAGAGGATGGTGACACCGTTTCACCATCCCAACTTCGCAAGTGAATCAAGCGCTACTTATGGCGTCTCCCGCTTACCGAGTAGGAAATGACCCTCGTGCTAAATGGGACCGGGGGGTGCCCGATTGCGATCCTGAAGGTGAGCAATGATATAGCGCATGAGTGCTCCAGCACACTCCAAGACTGTGTCATTGGTTCATCAACGGCCACTGTCAATGGTGGCCACGGTCAATGAATGTTTAAATGATCATGGTTGATTGTACCTGTCGATAATCGACCATCACCCACCGAGCGATTCTCGACGTACATGGCTGGGTGAAAGCTGTTGATGATGATTGTTGAGGGTTAAGAATGGTCATTGATGGTACTTGACCGTACTTGGCTAACTATCATTTGTGCCAAATAGCATATCAGTCTAATATGCGTAGGCCCATGTTTTGGTGGCCATGGTCAATGAATGGTTGACGGTTGATGGTTAAGAACATTCATGGGAACTATTGGCATGTCCTGGACTGTAGCTGGCTAACTGCCATCTATCTTAGATATCACTCTATGTAGGCAAATGGTTGGACAATGCATAGAGCGGATCTCACTGGTCAGTCAGGTGTTTGGGTCCGCCCGCGGCTGCGTCATCCTTTGCCTCCTCTGGCGCTTCAGCCATTGGGGCTGCAACCACTGCTTCGGTTGCAGCTGCCTCCGTTGGTTGTCTGGTGCTTTGGCCCATGGTGACATCACGTGGCAAAACCTATGCTATCTAAGTAGCTACCACACTTCTTTGATCCTTGCGACCGCTGATCAAACCACTATAGATTATAGATCCAAGAAAACGCCGATAGAAATGAGAGCAAGGATTTTAAACGCATCAACTAATACGAGTCTACACCTTTGCTACATCTGCAGTGACAACAGAAAGCGTCAACACACACCAACAAAGTGCTGAACCAAATGATACATATTTTCTTGAAAATAATCTGGTGAAGCTCAAGTGGTGGGTCAACATGTGCTGCAAACCAGTGTTCCTAAAAGATTCATCATTCAATGCTAATCTCATTGAACGTATCTTTACACCGGTTCGGCGATGCTTGTTGGTAGGCTGTTGTTGGCAATGGTTGATCTCGGGGGATGGGACCAGCTAAGGCAATAAGGATGGGGTGAAGGAATAAAAGAGGATGGTGACACCGTTTCACCATCCCAACTTCGCAAGTGAATCAAGCGCTACTTATGGCGTCTCCCGCTTACCGAGTAGGAAATGACCCTCGTGCTAAATGGGACCGGGGGGTGCCCGATTGCGATCCTTAAGATGAGCAATGATATAGCGCATGAGTGCTCCAGCACACTCCAAGACTGTGTCATTGGTTCATCAACGGCCACTGTCAATGGTGGCCACGGTCAATGAATGTTTAAATGATCATGGTTGATTGTACCTGTCGATAATCGACCATCACCCACCGAGCGATTCTCGACGTACATGGCTGGGTGAAAGCTGTTGATGATGATTGTTGAGGGTTAAGAATGGTCATTGATGGTACTTGACCGTACTTGGCTAACTATCATTTGTGCCAAATAGCATATCAGTCTAATATGCGTAGGCCCATGTTTTGGTGGCCATGGTCAATGAATGGTTGACGGTTGATGGTTAAGAACATTCATGGGAACTATTGGCATGTCCTGGACTGTAGCTGGCTAACTGCCATCTATCTTAGATATCACTCTATGTAGGCAAATGGTTGGACAATGCATAGAGCGGATCTCACTGGTCAGTCAGGTGTTTGGGTCCGCCCGCGGCTGCGTCATCCTTTGCCTCCTCTGGCAGCGTCGCGACTTCCGCTTTGGCTTCAGCTGCCTCCTTCTTGGGCTCCTCTGGTGCTTTGGCCAATGGTATCACAGCTGGGCCCGCCAACTAAGAAGATGCTAGTGAACTATTTCCACTCTCCGGTGCTTTGGCCAATGGTAACATCACGTGGCAAAACCTATGCCATCTAATTGGCTACCACAATTCTTTGATCCTCGCGACCGTTGATCAAACCACCAAATGCATACTGAGGTTGAGGAACCCTTTTGGCTGCGGCTTCGTCATGCTTTGCCTCCTCTGGTGCTTCAGCCACCGGCGTTGAAACTTCCGCTTGGGCTTCAGCTGGCTCCTTCTTGGGCTCCTCTGATGCTTTGGCCAGTGGTACCACAGCTGGGCCCGCCAACTAAGAAGATGCTAGTGGACTATTGGCCAACGGTAACATCATGTCGCAGAACCTATGCCATTTAATTAGTTTCCACAGTTCTTTGATCTTTGCGACCGCTGATCAAACCACTATAGATTGTAGATCCAAGAAAACGCCAATAGAAATAAGAGCAAGGATTCTAAATGCGTCAACTAATCCGAGTCTACACCTTTTCTAGATCTTGAATGCAGTGACAAATGCCCACGGAAAGCGTCAATAAACACCAACAAAATGCTGAATCAAACCATTCATATTTTCTCAAGGACAATCCTGAATCTGAAGTTTTTTGCGACATCGTCCTATGCCAAAGGTGATCATGCAATACGCGGCGCGCGCCTTTCCCGACATAATACGGGAGAACGAGAATGTATGCCCAGAACCACTTGTGCGGCCAAAGAAATCAGGTGGAAGGAAAACCAGCAGCCATTTTCCATCATCATCAACTATCATCGGGTCCACGAACTAAAAAAGTGATGTAGATAGTGAACTATGGAAATATACTAGCCAATCAACTGTTGTTGACAAAGTGGGTCATGAATGTTTTTGGTGTGTGGTTGGAACCGTTGCTTGGTGTTGCCAGCCAAGCATCCCTTGCTTAACCACAAATCATGTTTCATGGCCCACCAAAAATATGAATGAACCAATAGATCATTACTAGTGAGCATTTGTCCTACCACAATGGCTGGTTGATTACTCAACCGGAACGCCATCCTGATTGATGGTGAAGCATTGAAGCATTGGAATGTGGGACTGGAAGCTAGTTACCGGGCAACCGATGCTTGGATACACCATATGATTCAAGGTCAACATGTCATACCTGTCACTGTTCCGCAGTGAGAATGGTCATCTTACGGCTGATCCGTGCGACAAAGGATGCTGCATGCTATGGAAAAAATGTCGCTTGAGAACGCAACATGAGAACAACCACTATTCATCATCATATTAGACCACATTTCACCCTCATCAATAGTGTTTAACCACATTGATCACATAAACCTCACTATGAATCACAATATTTGACCATCATCATTTTTGGACCACTATGAATCATTTGGGAACCACATTTGACCATCAACCAGAGACATAGATGTAACAACAAACAGGAATGAATCCCACTTTTTTCGATTCCATTTGGTATTTTTTGAGTCTTGTTTTCATTTGTTGCTTCCATTCCTATCTGTCTCTTTGGTGATGCCCTCTGCACAACGCGGGGGGGCAGCGTTGACGAACAGTCCGAAAGCGTTCAACCATCAACCACCTCCCCTAACCACCAAATCGTGAATAAATCACTAGAATCATTACTATTCCCATAGACCACTATGAATCATCACTATTCCCATATGGTTAATCGTTCCCCATCATTCACCATGGTTTTCCCTTTTATTGGTAGGTTGCTTTCCCCCAGTTTTTGTTGCTTAAAATTGACCCATAGCCACATGGTTAATCATGAACCACCTCCCTTAACCACCATAGCTACATCCACAGGATCCACCTCCACCGGATCCAGGTCTTGGTTCAGGTCTGCACCTTGCGCCGAGCTGCCAGGTGGCCGGGCTTCCACGGGCTTCGATGTAGAGATGACCCCGCAGGTGATCAAAGATTCGAATTGAAGCATCTAAGTTGTAATGACTGGCAAGTGGCACAGTGATGATAAATCCAAGGTTAATTATTGTGGAATAAGTGTTGAAAACGATCTAAGATCTCAATTTCAGGGACTGTGCAAGTTATCATTTAAGCAAGTTATCAAATACTTACAAGAAACCAATCCATCATTGATCAATCTACCATGAGAATGATCTGATCATCCACTACTTATGATCATGACATGTCTACATGTAGAATTATCCTATTGTGAACTTGTAAATGCATCCACTGTAACTTGCTCAATGATCTTTGCACGAGCTTGTAATGCATGTGCGATTGCAGTGCTTGGATGCTATGCATTGCCACAATGAGTTAAGATCCCGATCACCACTAGTCTTGTCCCTCTACCAAGCAAGCGGTCAATGGGAGTTCAAAACATCCATATTTCAACGACGTACCTCACATTGTTTACATTTTTGGGAGTTGATGAGTGGATCTGCCAACAAAGCAAATCCAACCCCTAAATCATTACGAGTTGGTTGTCAACATCATTCACCACCATGAATCGACCATTCATCACCATATTACTCACCATATCAATCACCACATCAATCACCATATCAATCACCATTGTTTCAGCGATTAATGAATGTGAATCACCGTTGATCACCAATCACGCTAGAGCTTCACCCTCCACGACTCACCACTGATCCGCTCGGCGAGTGATCCGCCTCCAATCTGTGATTGACCTCAGGGGCCGCTGCTGCGAAGCCCAGCTGTTCTGGTAGCTCCAGCTGTTGATAACCGGCTTTTTGAGTTGCTCAGACTGATCGATATTAAGCTAACTATATCCCAATATTTAGCTGCTCAATATTCTTGGATACGTTGGCTCCTAATCTACATTGATATACTTGGTGGCGTAACTAGATCCCTTGCTAAAACTTCAATTTTGAGTCGGTGGTAAACCTATCCAATCCCAAAAACACAAAAAATCTAAGTTAGTGGCTGCAAGCCACCCAGTATATCATGAGATATTCATGAGTACACTAGGAATAGCTGTCTTGACAACTTCAACTCTTCCGCTGGAAGATCCAGCTAGTATTCTACCATCATATCTTTGAGATCATGGACATTTCCCAGATGACTACTTTGCTTGCTGTGTGGGAGTTGCTAGCGGTGAGAGATTTACCACATGGTGGTTTCTTAAACTAGGGGACCGCCAAATCATCCAATATGAGTCAAGAATATATAGTAACAAACCAAGCGCTTCTATCCATTTTTCGGGTATCCCTATATTGAGAAACCTGCCCTTTTAGGGGGCGAACAGAAAATCACCGCTGGATCGAAATCTCAATTAGTTTGCGGTTTCAATTCCGATTTTCAAACAATAAGTCAAGAAACCATGTGTTAACAATTACTATGGAAAATAAGAACCGTTTAAAACACTTAATTACTAAACCACCAACCAGTTTTAACTCATTGTTTTAACTGGTGTTTATTACCATTGTTTCAAATAAACCACAACTAATCAATGAAACCAACCATTTGTAAACAGTTAACAATTACTAGGAAAAATGAAAACCAGTTAAAACAATGAATTAGTAAACCACCAACCATTTGGTTGTGGGTCAATATTGGGTACCCAACAAACCACTGGTTTAAAATAGATGTCCATTCTAAATAGCCACACTGCGGGTCAATCATCTTGACAAATACCCATTTGGGCGTTTCCAAAAATACGGGTACCCCCAAATCATCCATCATTAACTATAGTTATAGTAAATACACCAACGATATTGTGGGTCCCCCATTTTGAGAAACCGGCCATTTACCACCACCAACCAGTTCAAACAATTCTCCGCCGAGAATCGCTCCATAAGTTGCTTCAACGCTCGGACCTCCTCCTGCAACTCATCGCAGCGAGCCGCCTTCGCTTTCCTCGGACAAGGCGCTGCAAACTTGGGCGAGGGAAGTTCCTTGACGGATTGTCATGGTGGATGTCAAGCCCAGAAAAACACATTGAACACAGTTGAAGGCAAATAACTAGCACTGTTTACATTTTGTTGGTAAAGCTAGTCCTTTGTGATGAGTTTCATATGAGCAACGGTCAATATTCAATGTTTGGCTCAAGGTCATTGATATTTGGTGAGCGGCGTCGATGTTTAGGCTGCACGCACATTATCGTGTGTGATGAGTGTAATATGAGTATTGTCGCTGTTCAGTTGTTTAATTGATTTCCGAATGATCCTCGGAATGCTGCCCATGGTTTCTATAGTTTCGGCTGTAGTCAATATCTAAAAAACCTTCGAGGGCTCTGGAGAAGCAATGCCAACTTCAGCAACGAGATAAGGGCAGTGGGCAGTTGGTAGCCCATAGGATATGGTTCCCACTTGTTGGTCGGTGTCCCTATCCATGTCCCTATGCATCCCATGCGGACAGACAGCATGTCCATAGCAACACCCCCAAACCAACCAGAAAAGCATTCATTTCATTTCATAGGCCAACTCACCATCATTGGCATGGCTATGGACATGCATCACATACAATGCTGGGAGCGTGCCACACCAAGGGGCTCCCTCTGCTCAGCTTCCTGCGCTAGTTTTTGGGCGGCGGTAACATGGTGATAACCATGGTCCATGCTGCTTAGCCATGGTTACTAGTACTTAATGATGCCTAAACATGGTTGACAAAGCCATGGTTGATGATGGTCAATGATAACTGATGCGGTTCTGCAATTCATTCTTGATGTTTTATGGCTGATAATGGTTGATTGCCCCAGCTACCCTAATCATTGTTCATAGTGCTTCATAACTGATGCTTGGTGGCTCATTGTGGCTGATGATGGCTCATGACCTTCATGACACCCGCAGATAAGTTCGGTTGCTTCCCACCATGACAGTTACCGGCATGGTAACCAGGAGGCTGGTCGTCACACTTGGGATCAAGTTGGATCAAATAATGTTGTTAGCAATAAGAATTGTGAATTTTCTTGTTCAATAACTGATTGTTAGCTTTAAGTTGGATCACTAACACTTTAAATTGGATCAAATAACTGGTCGGTGTTTAGAAGCCAGCCCAAAACGACTGCTTATTAATTGCTAATACGCCGCATGACGATGATTGATATGCTGGCTACACTCTGGTAGACCAACCTGGAAGTTGACAATCCACCATTTACAAATGGGAATATGCATTTAAACACATGGTGATCTTTAGCTTCGGGGTTGGTTTACCAGAGGGTGACCCACCATTATCTGAGTTGTGATCCCTAATCAAGCTAGCAATAAACAGGTTTTGAAATTGAAAATCATTCGGATCAACCTAACCCACCAGGTTTCACCACTCGCGCACGCGCAGGTCATGCGGATGGGGTCCTGGAGTTGGTATTTCAAGCGCGAAGCCTGCGGCAACTCAGCAATTGTCGGTTCATTTTGAATCTCTGCTGATTTCCCACCATGCTAAGTTTTGGTTCAACTTGCTGGTTACTGCTAGGAAACTATCTGCTGAGTTCCCACAATGAACACTAAGCAGATAATTCCCATTTCACTGCTTTGATTGATCTTGATTCGGTGAGATCATCAGCAATTAGGGTGGGGTTCTATCGGTCGAGCAGGTCTTGTGCCTGCATCTCTCGTCAACGAAACGTATCGGTTGCAGACTGTGCCCCGAACGAATTTGCAAGTTTGAACACATTTAAAGCCCCAAGACCGGACGAATAATAAAACGTTCATACCTAACTTGTCGGTTGCTCATACGATCAATGGCATTGGTTCATCTAAGCCAATGATGTGTGGGGGTATAGTATATTGCTTTAGTAAGTGGCAAAAATGGAGAAATTCAATGTGTGCTCATTCAAGCAGCTCTCCGGGCCGGGACCTCATCTCTGAAGAACTTCAGCTGTTTACAGGCTACCTGCTCGCATTCCACTTGGGCAGTATTTGGGTTGGAATGAAAGGTGACACCAACGCGAAATGCCTAACCAAAGGGCGGGCGTCAAAAGATTGCCTACACGGCGCCTATGCGAAACCAATGAAAGCTCCTTTCTGGCAAACGCATGCCATCATCATGCATGTGCGAGATGCCTGTGCTCCTTTGCCTACGCAGAATGCCTACGCACCGCATCTCCTTCTCACCAATGAGAATTGCCTACGATATGCATTCTTGGTTCCCCCGCTAATGAATTTGAGGCTGTCACAAAAAAGTGGCTCACTTGAGACAATGCAAAGCCTGCCTCCACTTGGGCCTTGATGAATTCAAGTTTCTCCTGAAAAGGTGCGTGGGCCCAGCTCCAACAAGCAAAGGAATGAAAAGAGCTAAATTGGTTCTGCTATACATAGTTTGTGCTATATACATGCAAAAACCAATAATATGTCTTCATGTATGTAGCTAGTATGTTTTTCAATACTGATACTGATACCATTTGCTTCTTTTACAAACTACATCCTGTGCACGTGCTCCATTTCCCTGATCTCCTGGGGCAAGGTCAGCAGAACCATGGTTGAATGGACACACAACGCGTTTGTCACATTTGAGCCTGTGAAACACGCGGCATTCACCAGAGCTACTATGCCTAAACTGAGAAGATCACAATCTGGCAGACCATCAGGTTGGTTCTTGAGTTACTTATCATGTTCTGTGGTCATGCGCCCCCACAGTGCCCCCATAGTTGGCTCATGAACCCCCATATGGCAAGGGAAACCGACACCGTCGCAATTCTTTTTTGCAACACTTTTTCACTTGGTTGCGCAAGTTGTTCAATCCATTTTTTGCAAAATGAGCTTGCGATGTCACAATTCTTTTCGCACAGCAAGTTTCACTACCCCTTGGAGTCTGTAATGTCAAAACGGACCTGGAAACCAGCAATAGAAATGGAAATTATCAAGTGGAAACCAGTAACGGAGATGCAAACCACTGTATGCAACGCGCATCAGTAATGAAAGGTGACGCCAGTATATGAGACGAACATTCAGTGCGTGAAATGGACACCAGTATGTGAAATGGAAGCAGGTATATGACATGGAAACCAGTACATGACATGGTATGAAATGGAAGCTAGTAGTGGAAATGGAAACCTGGAAACCAGTATTTGAAATGAGGAAGTTGTGTCTGAAAACAAAACAAGTCTTTGAAATGGAAACCAGCAATGGAGATTGGAACCTGGCGGTGTCATTGAACACCTTTTGCTCCTGTCTATTCGCCACAAAGTGCCACGCTGCCCGGTACCCCGAATTTATGCGCAACTTTTTCCCAGGCTTCGATCACAGTTTTCCACCCGATCACAAACTGCGATGTTTTCCCAACCTGAAGTGAGAAACGTGTCAAAACATCGAAAGATGTCGCTGTAGCCACATCCATGACTTTTTTTTGGGTGAACATGTCGTTCTGAGGGAAGGGCTGTGCAGCGGCTATTGCTGCCTGGCACGGTCTGGAAACAGCAGACCTGTAGCCTTCATAATGAACTGTAGCATTCGATCGTTGTTTCTACAGATAAATGGTGGTTAACTAGCTGGTTAACGGTTATTTACAAGGCTAACTAATGCTCGATAATCTTGATGAATCAATGCTGTTGGGGGGTTGGGGAGGGGATGGGGGGGCGGCCAAAAACCGCACCTCAACGCGTCTTTGAGCGTTGCCCTCAGGTCGCCACACACGCAAGCCCACAAAGCCAGCCAAGCACATTGATTCACGTATAACGGCGGTTTGGGTCATTGAGTTCGCAGCAAAATGTCGTTGGCCATTGGTTCACCGGTACCTCAACCGCAAATCTGAAAAGCCAGCTAAGGCTGCAGAAACTTGGGAACACCAGGAACTTAATTTGGTTAGTTGCCCTGCTTCACCCATCCCAAAATCCTACTTGTCAATGAGAAGCCGTCATCCCAAATTGGTACGGTTGATAATAGAAATAACAAACAAACTATAGACTCGTTGATATATTTGATACAACCAAATTGACAATCGTCGTACAGGTGGCTGCTATCATCACCCGTATTCAACTGTCTCCAGTACCCGGCTGCTGTTGGGCAGGACACCACTGGTCAAACATGTGACATTCTTCATGGACCGTTGCCCAATTTGATCTCAAAACGGCAGCTTTCCCATATGATTCTCGGATGGTTTGGGCATAGCCCATTTTTGGACAGCTCATGTGGGAGGGGCTTCTGAATTTCAGGATTTGTTGTGAAGAGCATAATTCTAAGACACACAGACACACGCAACAACATTACACTTTGGTTGTAACTTGGTTGGTATTGTATGAACAACCGGGGTGTACAACTGTTGGCCATGAAACCATAGTAATAGAAAACAACCAAGTTGTTATTGGTAACCCTTTCTTCTGGTGATACCACAAGCTGCTAGTTAGCAGCTATTGGTACGACCGCCAATTCGTGTTCCTTATGCAATCCAGCTTACTAGACTCACTACCGGGCTTGTTATGGGATACGCAGCGCTCGGTCATGTTGGGTACGCCATTCCCTTGGTTGGCAGAGGACTCGTCGTGTGGAGCAAGGCCGTTGACAGCCCAGTGAGAGTAGTGAGATGTAGTGAGCTGTGTTGCCGCAGTTGGATTTTCTGTTTATCCATAGCATATCATCGTCAACAAAAATACATATCAAAGACAGCTATGTTTGTTGACATTTTAACAACAATCTTTGTTGTCAACATTTTTTTCCAATGGGCAGCCATCAGTCTTGGATCTCGGAATATTGAAGATGGATAATTGGGACATGTGAGACTTACACATCACTGGATCACTAGATCAGTACTTAAATGATGCACGTCGTTGTGCCAGTATAATCACCCAGATCTCATCCTATCATCCTTTGATCTCGCATGGACCGAAGCTAAATGGTCTGGGATCAGTGGCAGCCACCTCGCAGCTGTGCGACGCGCACTAAGGGTGATGACAAGTGAAGGCCAGGCAAGGGTGATGATCAGCGTGCTAAGGGTGACGACAAGGTTGGTTAATGATGCTGATGGCTAGCGATTGTTGGTGATGGTTGATGGCTTACAATGGTCGGTAATGATGGCGCTGGTTGATTGATGATTATGATGAATGATGGATGATGAAGGATGGTGAATGATTGCGTAGAGATGATTGATTCTTGATGATGGTTATCAGGCCGGCCACCTCGCAGCTGTTCGGTGGAGCCAGCACGAGCGCTGCCCAAGAGCATGGGCGCTGCCTCGCACCAAGGAGTGGCCAGTGAAGATTCTGGAGGTAATTCAGAAACGCATGGTCTGGAAAAGAAGGAACATTCACAAATGACATGTCCAATAAATCCCCATAAAAAGAAATATCTTTTGATACGGTTATCAACTTAGAGTTATTTCTTGCGTTCCCTTGTGAACCATCATCTTTGGTGAGGTTGTGGATTCCTCGGCACCATTCTCAAGCTCGGATGCTGTGGCCGCAACTGCTGCTTCAGCTGGTTGTTCCGGTGGGTTGGATGCCTCCGCACCAATCTCAAGCTCGGATTCCTTGGCTGCAACTTCCGCCTCAGCTGGTTGTTCCGGTGGATGACTGCGTGACATCTAGATACAAAAACCATTGAACCGTGTCATATTTTTTGCCGAAGTAAGTTGAAATGATTATATGATCTATGGACCAGTCAAAACATCATTTCCACAAGAGCTTGGCCGGGATATTTGAAAATCGGAACATGTCCGAATATTGTGTACAGTACATCCAAAACGAGACTAAACGCGAACAAAGCGAAAGCCTGAAAGGACTTGAACATGTACATGTATATGTATAGATGGGCAGATCAATAGATGGATAGATAGGTAGATAGACAGATAGATAGACAGATAGATAGATAGATAGATAGGCAGATAGATAGGCAGATAGATAGATAGATAGATAGATAGATAGATAGATAGATAGATAGATAGGCAGATAGATAGGCAGATAGATAGATCGATAGATAGATCGATAGATAGATCGATAGATAGGCAGATAGATAGATAGATAGACAGATAGACAGATGGATAGACAGATAGATTGATAGATAGATGGATCGATAGATAGATCGATAGATAGATAGGCAGATAGATAGATAGATAGATAGATAGATAGATAGATAGATAGATGGATCGATAGATAGATCGATAGATAGATAGGCAGATAGAGAGATCGATAGATAGATAGATTGATTGATTGATTGATAGATTGGTGAAAAAACAATATATATATATGTGTGTATATATTCTTTCCCTGCTAGATATTGTCTGGTCAAGTTGGTCTGAGATCGCTTCGATACTCAACCACAGCGCGCCTCCTCACATTGGATGCTCAACTCCTGGAGACCGGAGCAAGCCCCACTCCACGATCGATCCGTCACATGGAGGGCGTTGCTGCAGCTTGCAACTTGCATTGAGAAGGAAGAGAGTTGTGAACTATGTCAACTATGAAATCAACTATGCTCAAATGAACTGCTGTTAACTGGTTCACTGTTGTTAACTTGTGAAAACTATGTGGATATACTGATATACTGGTTAGCATCTTTAAGTAGGCTCAAAAGTTGAATGCTGTTGAGCTCAGAATGGTCAACGAGAAAATATCAAACGGTGCCAGCTTAGAATTTGATAATTCATAATTAGCGCTCATCTGTTGCAACGAATGTCCTCGCCAACTTTGTACTCCGAGGGATCTTTGGCCAATCTGTCACGAGGTACCCAAGCACGCCTGCATCCTTATTTCAAACATCTAAAAGTGACTTGAGAAACTACCATAGGGTCCAACACACCAACAGCTCGTATCATTTTGGGGGCCACCAACAGCTCGGTCCCCAGAACCTGCATTTGTTCCTGGGAGTAGGGCTGGTAGCCATAGGGATACCTGAGGAGCCATTGACTTGGCGGCGGGATCCACTGTTGAACCCCACCATCTCAAGTCAGCGAGTGTTTCTGCAGCAGGGAAGTCACTATGTGAGTGCTTCATCAGCCATAGGGGACCCCCAAAATGGATGGTTTACCAGAATGAACAATTGATAACCTAGATGATTTTGGGGTACCCCTATTTTAAGAAACCATTTTGTCCCATTTGGTTGTTTGTCAACCAACAACTCTCCTTTCATCTGTTGATTCTGGGTAAATGACCAGCCGCAATCTGATCGCCAAAATCTGTTACCAACAATATGTCCGCTTCCGGTGTTTCAGAATACAGTACTCGGCGCTCAACAGCGGATCGTTCAGGGAACCTACGTCTTGTTGACAAGTCTTTTGTAGAAGCATCGATCGCATAAATTCGTATATGATCCATATTTGGTTCCATCAACTTAGGGTCCCAACAGGCAAAAATGCTGAGGTAGTTCTATGAGTGTTCGAAGCAGTTCCCACCAGTCAGCTACCAGTTGTATGGCTACTGGGGTGCCAGTACGAGACCGTAGCTGGCAGTTTTGGTAAGGAAAAGGCAGGCGGGAATGCCGAGGTTAAGCTTGAGTTGCGAGGTCTTTCCAATGTCCACGATGAACCACGGTGATATAGTGATTATATCCCCATGTGGGTGGTTTTCAAAACAGGGTCACCCCGAAATCATCCATGGTTAACAATTTATATATAGCACTACACCCACCTGTTTTTTTGGAGTCACCTATTTGCATCCAAGAAAGGGGTCGTTGAACATCCCAACAGTTCGACTTTCATCACTTATTGAGGGATGTTCACCAGGCCTATAATGTTGCTGATTGTCCCCATGATCACTCATCTGTTGGTCATTGCGCCCTGGAAAACGTTGCACTTAATTACACTCTGGTAAACTAACCTGGAAGTGGAAAATCCACCATTCATAGCCCGTTTGCTGTGACTTTTTGCCTTCCAGGTTGGTTTGCTAGAGGGAAAGCTTCACTTAACATGCTTTTAGCCATCAGAATCAAACCATGTTCTCGATCGCTGTCAGACTGTAAAGCATTCAAACATTTGACGGTTTGAAATAATTTGAACTAGTTTTCAACCATAGTTGCAGCACACCGTGAACACCTAGGAGGATGAACAGTACTGGTTCACGACTATGGGGCTCAAATTGCTTGCTGGAGCATGGTTGATAATAAACCAAAGTTGCTTCGAAAACTGTTCCATCAACCATGCAAGAAGGTTGGTCAGCGAACACGGACGATCAATCATCGCTAGTGATTTCAAAAATCCTTTCCAATCTTCACCAACGAGACGATACTTGTTATGATAATAGTCCACCTTCCCAACCACTGTAGCTCATAGTCATAACGTATGGTTACCATTGTAGTTACCACTATGGTTGTGATTATAGTGGTTTCAACCTTGAGAGTTGCCATGATACCCTCTGGTCGTCCCCAACCTGGTAGTAGAAACTCCACCATTGACGGTTGGTTTCCCAGGGTTTCACTCTAAAACATGGTGAAAATCGCCAGGTGAGTTTTACGCCAAGCAACCACAACTAAGATACCACTGATACCACAAAACTCGTTGCTTCCTGGTTCTCAACCACCATGGATGCCATGGTCGTTGAACATCCATCGCCAGGGTTTCCATGGCTTCCTCAGGGTCCCACGGGCCGTTGGCGCAACTCCAAGGTGCTGATACGCATTGGGCGCTGGAGGCTGCGGCTGCTCTGCGGGGCCCTTGCCCTTATCACCGCCCTTGGCGCCTGAGGAAACCAGCTCCGGCTGCAAGGGAGAAAGAGCTTCCTTCACAATGGTGGTCCCATAGTGGTCTATGATGGTCAGTGATTTTTGAGGTCCATGATGGTCAATTACAATGGTGATCCTAGTGGTTGTACAGTGGTCAATGATGATCAATTAGAATGGTGGTCCTAATGGTTGTTCAGTGGCAAACTGATGGTTGACGGTTGATGGTTGATGGCTGATTCTGCTTGGTTCATGGCAAGCTTTGCATGATGCTTGGCTGATTGCCAGTGGCTTAAGGGATTGGTTGGAGCAATGACCCACCAGCACTATGGATGGCGCCGGGTTGAAGAGTCTCACCAGTGCATCCTCAAAAGTCTTCCGCGTGCAGATCCGAAAACACCAGAACGACATGATGACCCGCCAAAGGTGTATGCGCCAAAAAGAAGGGCTTGTCAAGTGGTTAGTAGCCACCATCAACCATGGGTTATGAAGGCATTTACCACCTATTTTTTGGGGAGATCACCTTTGGGGGGTCACCATGGGTCACCATCCCCATGATCCCTGCGCCTTTGCCTTCGCCCTTTTCAGCGCCCTTCTCCCCTGACGCAGTCTCACAAGCCCCACAAGGCCTGATATTAAAACCCTTGGAAAGAAGCATTGAACATGGCCGGCAAGTGGCTATGGGTCAAGCAGTTAACCAACCAATATTTGAGGATAATAACCAACGATTTTATAGGGAAAACAATGGTTAGTGATAGGGGAACCAGGGTTACAGGGTTTTGACCCACAGCCAAGTAGAGAAACGCGAAACTGCAATACAAACTAGAATCTGATGGCTGCGTTCAATGCCGAATACTTTCTAGAAACAGCTTTCAAATATTGTGCACCACCTAAACTCTGCTCTAGTGAAACAAATGTAATGCCCATCGACAGGGAACTGACGGCAAAATGATGCCCCAGGATAAGCTTCAAACATAAAACACATCATCTTGATTCTTGAGCAGAGAAGAAGTGGAAACGTACCTTCACATCCTGTGCCTGTACAGTAGCAGCTATTCCCAACAAAGTGGACGGCATAAACCACCCTCGCATTGTAGTGATTCGGATTTCCGACTGACCATCAACTTGTCAGAACTTGGTACCCATATGGCCCGTATGAGACGATTTGACCAGCAAAATGACTTGACAAACGTCCCAAGATGATCCATTGCAAACAGTTCCAAGACTGACCATCCCTGTCGATGAACAAGGAACCACTTCCTAAGCCACACATAGCCCGCAAGACTGGTCATCCACCTGACAATGGTAGAGCAAGCAAACACCTTCACAGTGATTACCGGCCTCCTCCGTCTTTGCCTTTGCCCTTCCCTTCGCCGGGTTGACGATTGCCCATGGTCACAAGCAGCGGCTTGCCCTCACCTTGAGGCTTCTCGTGCATTCCCTGCGCCACGGAGCTACAGGGTGCAAAAATCCAGTGAGATGGAACTCTATATCATCATAAATTGCGGTTTCTCAATTCAAAGGGTCACTCCAAATCACCCAATGTTAACCATTTCTAGCAAGTAACCCACCATTTTTAGGGTTCTCCACTCTGAGAAACACCCATGTCGCGGTCACAACTCATGGAATCTTGAGGCACTCCCTTGGTGATGTTCAAGTGGTATCTGCCAATGTTGACATCTCCACATGGCATCAGGCACTCCAGCTCGACGTGAAGATCTATGGTAAGTTCACGTGATAAAGAGGTACCAGGTACCTGACAAAATGCGCTTCGAGTGCTTCACTACGGTACAAGGCCACATACGGTCATTGTGATATATATATATATATGTATATATTCTTGATGGAGAGGCTTGAGTCCTCCATTCTAAGCACCACCATGTGCAAGTTGGGCAAATGGTGCTATGCAGCGATGCCAACTCAGAATTGACAAACCATATCAATCAAGGAGTAGGAAAAGTGAAAAACTGCTAAGCATTCTATATCCATTATTAAAATGTGATGACTAACCATCATGAACATTCTTCACCATCAATAAGCATCCATGAGCATCAAGAAGCATCAATCACATCCATCATTGCCCATTGAATTACTGGTTGGTGGTTTCAACCCCTATGAAAAATATCAGTCCACCAACCAATTGTGAATAATCACTAGGGAAAATAAAAAAATGAAACCACCAGCCAGATTATTGAATTGTAGTCACTCTCCATGTAGCCGAGTTTCAGAGTAATGCTCTGACCAAAACCTCCATGGATCTCAGCAAAAGGAATTCTTCCAGGACCCCCCTGTTCTTGTTCATGTGGGAACCCCTGGGAAACCAATCTTCCAATCTTTTGTAAGGTGAGGAAGTTCATGGAATTTCTGTGCGTAAAGCTCTATCTTGACCTGGGCTCAAAGTCGCCTCCACCAAATAAGAGTCTGTATACGGTTTCTCACTGTAGCCCGTTTATGTTCTTCTGCATGTCCTTCTCTAGCCTGTTCTTGTCCATGCTGAGTCAAATATTTATATCTATATTTATATATAAGCAAGTATACATATATATATAGGATGTTTGAAAAAGCATGGAAGTTAACTGGTGGTAAGCGATTTCTAGCTAATCAAGAGCGAACAACGATCGAATCGCATTTCCACTAATGGCAGGCAAGTCAAAATGCCATCACATCCATCACAGGGGCTTCATCTAACCCGAAAAATGCGAATGCCAAAGCCAAAGACTCTGAGGATGGGATCGGATTTCATTTCATGATAATTATGGTCATGGAAAGATAACAGAGCGTCAACAACGCTGCCAAAAGCGGATGGTTTCTCATGGACTCACTGCAAACTATGGAAAGTGCTGGGAAACACTTGGTATGGCAATGAAGTTACGCCATGCCATGGGCGGCTGTGTCTCAGTTTTGCATACATCTATCATATACCTACATACAATATATATATATGTATGTGTGTGTGCGTGCATATGCAAACTACATGAAATACTCACCCGCAACCCTGATACCATATGCATGCCACTGTGACTGTGCCCGCGTGCTCCTGTAAAGTGGCCATTGTGTCCTTGGTCCTTGGGAGCGGCAGAACACAAAACCAGACCCCCAATTCCCCAAAATCCGTCCGAAATCTTGGTTGCAAATTGCTCCTGCGGCACCTTCGGGTTTTAATTATTGGCATCTGAGTTTGCGGCTGCAAAGTTGCAGCGATCCGGGCGAACTTACAGCCAAAGGCTGCGAACGTCGTGGATACATTGCAAAAACCACCAATCCCAACACTAGGCTTCCCACAGGCAGCTGGCATAATTGGAAGGCAGCTCAATCCCAATAAAAGGGATACAGGAGCATGACCAACCCCAACATTAGATTTCCCAAATGCAGCTGGCTTACTTAGAAGGCAGCCTCATCCCAACTCAAAAAGGATGTATAGCAAAAACCACCAATCCCAACACCAGACTTCCCAAAGGCAGCTGGCATCATTGGAAGGCTGCTCATCCCAACTCAAAAAGGATATATAGCAAAAACCGCCAATCCCAACACTAGACTTCCCAAAGGCAGCTGGCATAGTTGGAAGGCGGCTCAATCCAGATTTACAAAAACACTTACATAGTCTCAATTACTGTGAATTAGCGTCGATCAACGTTATTCATTGGTAAATAATGCACTTCATTGTCAATTAGTGTCATTCAATGTCACTCATTAGTGGAATTAGTGTCAATTAGATCAACCAGAGTCATGTAATTTAGGTTAATGACGGGCAAAAAGCAACCACAACCAGGGAAGATGAAATCTCAGGGCAAAAAAAACATGGTACGTAAGCAGTTCAATGTTTGATTGAGTATGGCAACTTGGCTACAAATTGTCTCTGTCCCTTGCTACAAATTAACTATTGATGGTTTTGTTGCCGCTAGAAGGCATTGCTTGCTACAAATGCAAGCAGCAAAAATCACACATTGAGTGAGGGGCCTGACCCCATACCTGGCTACAAAACAACCCTAAAGACAACGTTTGTAGCTGACCTACAGGAACATTCGGTAGGCCCACCCATTCCGTAGTGGAAACTCAAGCCCAGATCTTTGACTCATCCTTCACAGAGCTGACCTCCAAGGTGCGGTGAGACCGAGTGTGCCTCTTACTCACCTTGATCCGTGGAAGGCACTGCCAGTGGTGAAACGTTTCTGCCAGGCCCTCATGGCTCAACCTGGGATGGCCCCAAGGTGGGACCCCGTTGTTGCACGATTGCACGCCTTCCCGTTTCCATTTGAGGCTCGGTGAGCACATCATGTCAATCTGAGCGTCGCAAATACCGAAATTTCAAGAATTCACACAATTCTGATTCTGAGCATGTTTTCTTGATTGGCTTGATTTCGGCTCAACTAGGCGCCGGTAAATTCTTCACTCGGACTCTAACTTGCGAAAGCAGGAAGCTTGAGGCAGTTCGGAAGTTTGAAAAACAGGCAATGGACAAAGCATAATAATCTAGGGTAGAAATCAGCAAACAAACTATTGGATACTATTGCCGATATTGATATCTACAAAGGCAGACCTTGCAATAGTAGTCGGCAATCTGAAGTAGTGTCTAGTAGCCTATAGTCTTACAATCATATATTAACCCGTTTCCACTGTTCACCGGCTGTTGACAACACCCCTCGGCATGGCCTGCGTCGATGTTTGGCACCCTGTGCAACTGAAATCGGTCGCTGCAAGGAGTCGATCATTGCAGTCATCCGATTGCGACGTAAAGTCCAAGGTTTGCATAACCTAAACTCCTAAATGCTAAACTTGTTCGAAATGATTGCAAAAATACATCAATGCATCCCTAGTGACCAGAACAGATTCTATGTTGTACATACGTCCCTTTGGTGGCTTCGCATGTTGCTCCCTTTTGTTGTACTTCTTTTCAGAACTGCTTCAAATGAATGTCAAGCCTCACCTGTACTGCTAGGGCCAGGTTGGCAAGTGATCTCAAGATGATTGTGGTGATTTCGTTGGGCCAAAAGAGATGTCTCAACATCTGGTTGGACACAGCAGCCCACCTTGATGCAGATGGCCCCTGGATGGCGCCAAGACCTTTCTGCCTTGACGGTACACCTCAATCGGAGCACCAAGGTTCAACCCAGACCATCAATGACAATCTGACATGGTCATGGTTTCATGGTTTGTCTCCCATCTCACCCATCTATTGAAGTGACCAGGGCAGCAATTGAAAGACAGAGCATCTGTTGAGAACTCAGAATTCAAGCGAAACAACGACAACAACAACAACAACAACAACAACAACAAAAACAAGAAGAAATCTGAACCTTTTTCAATTGAACTTGTCCGACATCTAGCATTGATAGATTGCCAGAGTCACAATGCAACACAGGAACTAATTCAAACAAACGTCGCTGCCGGAGAATGTGGAGGACGTGCTCATCACCTAGGTGCAACGAGGTGGAACGAGGCACCGAGGTGTCAATCTGTTTTGATGTTCGCAGAACACGGCTGACCCATGAGTGATTCCATGAAATGCTTGGCAAAGCCTGTCCCCACATCGCCATTTCCAAGATTTACCTTTGTAATTCAACATGAATTCAGTGTTATTGAGACAATTGTTCAAAAGTAGAAAGGCTATTTTGTTGGGGAAATGCATCTTCTGTTTAAACACATCAAGCACATACAGATCATGTACTGGTCGATGTCCAAATCGACTGGACAAAGACTTGGTGCTGCTAACTCTGAGCATCACTTAGCTGCTGAGCTCTTGGCTGAGAATGGCACGGTTCCAAACCTGCACCTAGGAGCTCTCGGGATGCGCTTCAGGAATCAAGGATCGGGGTCGAATTAAAGGAGGAGACGTCAGGCAGCAGACTTACTGTATAGATACAAAACAGCTGGCCCTACCCTGGTTCACAGCCCTGTTTCAAGCAAAAAAATGATGGAAAATCAACACAATTTATCATTTTGTAGAGGCCTTGCTTGAAGTATCTTATTAAGCATGTGATCTTCCCATGATCATTGTGTAGACGTTCCAATCTGAATTACCTCTCAGTTAGTGTCATTTAGTGTCAAGTGCGTCTCAAGGATTTCTTAAGTTTCAGGTAAAAAATGCTGGAAATCCCCAAGCATCGTTTCTCAATAACTGTTTGTCAAGCAGGGTTTCTCAATAACTGTTTGTCAAGCAGGGTCAATTACAAAACAATCACGTCTGAATTCCGCTGAATTACGTCCGTCTCAATTGCTCTCAACTTTTGTCATTTATATAGTGTCAAGTCTTGTCAAGTGCATCGCAAGGAAACTTGTTTAAAAAACATATCGAAGGAAAAATGCTGAAAATCCCCAAGCATCGTTTCTCAATAACTTTTTGTCAAGCAGGGTCAATTACAAAACAATCACGTCTGAATTCCGCTGAATTACGTCCGTCTCAATTGCTCTCAATTTTTGTCATTTGGTGTCAAGTCTTGTCAAGTGCATCTCAAGGAAACTTCTTTAAAGAAATATCTCGGAAGAGAAATACTGGAAATCCTCAAGCACCATCGTTTCTCCAGAACTGTTTGTCAAGCAGGATAAACTACGCAACAATCACGTCTGAGTTATGTCTCAATTACTTGGGCCTAGTAGTTTCTGATGCAGAGTCGCACGTGCTTCTCGGGGCTCTTGCCCGTGCTTCGGAGACTACAGGGCTGGACACAGTACTGTTGCGCTGGGATTGTTGTGTTGAGATGTGTTGAGCCCATGTTGGACCATTACTACTTCCTATAATTTTTAGGCGCTGGAAATGAAGCATGCCTAAACCGTGCCTTTAGGAAAGAAAAAAACAGAAAGGTGTGGTGAGATGTCCCACATTTCCCGATGTTGTGCGTTAATGCACGCTACAAAATTGCGTCCCTGGAGACTCAAATAGAAATGTGTGACTACAAATTGATCATGCAGGCCCAGCAAAACGATCTAGGAATCTAGGCCTAGCAATTTTACTGTGCGTAAGGCATAAGGTCTGCCCACCCAGTTAGTGCGCGCTACAAAATGATGAGGCCATCTTGCCACACTGCAAAATACATGTCTCAATTAGTGTTATTTAGTGTCATGTGCGTCTCAAGAATTTCTTTAATACCCCGGGTAAAAAGTGCTGGAAATCCCAAAACACTTTCGTTTCTCAATAACTGTTTGTCAAGGAGGCTCAAGTGCGCAACAATCACGTCTGAAATACGTCCGTCTGAATTACTCTCAATTAGTGTCATTTAGTGTCTAGTCTTGTCAAGTGCGTCTCTAGGAAACATTTTCAAAAATATCCCGGACAAAAAAATGCTGGAAATCCCCGAGCACCTTTGTTTCTCAGTAAATGTTTGTGCAGCAATTACGCAACGATTACACAACAACTAGGTCACTCTCAATTTGTGTCTTATAGTGTCAAGTGCGTCTCAAGGATTTTTTTAACATAGGCATTTGGCAGGGTTTTCATGCGAAAAAAGCTGTGATAAGAAAACGAACTGCCACTCAAACAATCCCACACTGGAAATTGCAACTTTGGCGCACTAGTAAAGGATGAAAATCGCTCAAAATCGACGACCTGACTTCCCAAAAAATAATCGAAAACATAAGTTTTGGCAGTGTTTATCCTGCAAAAAGCAGGGTTTCAACGAAATGTTGAAAATTATGTTTTTTTCATACGTGTTTTTTGAAGTCTCTGAAGGAAAAAAAAGGCGAGAGTTCCCCCTTCCTCATACACGTCATTTGGAAGGATTTTGATGATTTTTGGGCATCCCCCGCACCCGTCTGCTTTTTTCTTTCCCATAAGCACGGTTTAGATATGCTTCATTTCTAGCGCCTAAAAATCATAGGAAATAGCAATGTTCCAACATGGGCTCAACACATCTCAACACAACAATCCCAGCGCAACATGTACTGTCCAGCCCTAGGGCATCCGCAATCCGAGAAGGAAGAGCCCCGAGAAGTACGCGCGACTCCGCCTCAGAAACCACTAGGCCAAACGCATCCCCCGCACAATAGGTCTATGTATCTCCAATATCATGCTACTAATCTAAGTACTATCTACATCTGAGACCATTTCCGCCCCCAGTGCCAGACAGCGCGATGACTTTCACGGCCCTTCTGACACACAGGAATACAAAACGCTCTTCAAAAAAACACAAAACAAGACACCAACAGCAATGCAAAGCAAAACACCCAAACTGAACGAAAATGTACTCAACATGTTCTCTCTACAAAATGTCCTGTGCACATGCTAAAAGATACCACTTCTATGTAATGCTCTGCACCACCCCATTTTTCTCTGTAAAACAAGCCCTGGCTGTTCAAGTAGTATAGGGGCCCCAGGGCCTACCATAATGTGGAGGATATGTCTACCCCGGAGATCAATTGAGGCTATTGTGATTTGGGTTCGACGGTTTAGCATGTTGGAGGACGGAGCTGTTGCCTGCATGTTTAGGGGGAATGTTGTTGAATAGGTGTGGCCATGAAGAAACTCCTGCCCAGAATGTCAAAATCCCACATTTCTCCAATCGAGGCACAGCTTCGCTCAAAGCCTTTGGATTTGATAGCGAATTTCAGCATCTTTTGAAAACCTGGCAGCTACACAAGATGGGGGGCCCAAAGCCCAAGCACGCATCACAAATGTGACAAGCTACTTCTCAGGGTCATCCATGAGACTCATAAGAGTGCTTAGCCATGTTTGTTCCAAGAGCGTCATGGATATGATACAACCAATGGGTATACCACGGCAGTGTATGCAACTGGGTATAGATCAAACAATGCTACTAGCCGTGATTTGCAAATGCGGGATTCACAGTCCCATCACCAGCCAGTTCTGCAATGTTTTTCCCAACCTACTTTGTTTCGTGGCCACTTGCTGCTACCATTTTCTACAACACAGCACCCTTCCTGTGCCCAGAAGGACCTCCAAAAAAGTTCCCCTCCGAAGCAGAGATTCTGAGCCTCCCGAGAGCCAATGCGTACACTTTGACCACGGCAAAAACCGGTCACCAGCAGTCACCAAGATTCTTGTGGGGACCCATTGGTTGGATCTAAGCGGTGGATGGGACGAGTAAATGGTACCAATGGCACACATCTTGTCTCAACTGCAAGTCAATGTACAACTACTGGGAGATGATGGAAGATAAACATTTTCCAAGGCAACGCAGAGAGCATTAGCCCCAAAAAGGTTTCCACAAAAACGGTTTAGCACTAGAACATTTTCTCCAAAGCGGTGTCCACTAAAACGGTTTAGCACAAGAACATTTTTTTCCAAAGCGGTGTCCACTAAAACGGTTTAGCACTAGAACATTTTCTCCAAAGCGGTGTCCACTAAAGCAGCTCAGCATTGGAACATTATCTCCAAAGCGGTTTCCATTAAAACGGCCTAGCACTAGAACATTTTCTCCCAAGCGGTGTCCACAGAAACGGTTTCGCACAAGAACATTTTCTCCAAAGCGGTGTCCACTAAAACGGTTTAGCACTAGAACATTTTCTCCAAAGCGGTGTCCACTAAAGCAGCTCAGCATTGGAACATTATCTCCAAAGCGGTTTCCATTAAAACGGCCTAGCACTAGAACATTTTCTCCCAAGCGGTGTCCACAGAAACGGTTTCGCACTAGAATATTTTCTCCAAAGCGGTTTCCACTAAAACGGTTTCCGACTAAAACATTTTCTCCAAAGCAGTTTCTGCTAAAACAGTCTTGCACTAGAACATTTCTCCAAAGCGGTGTCCACTAAAACTGTTTAGCACCAAAACATTTTCTTCAAAGCGGTTTCCACTAAAACAATTTGATACTAAAAACTTTTCTCCAAAGCGGTTTCCAAGAAAACGGTTTCGCACTAAAAACATTTCCTCCAAAGCAGTTTCCGCTAAAACAGTTCAGCACTAGAACATTTTCTCCAAAGCAGTGTCCACTAAAGCTGTTTAGCACTAGGACATTTTCTCCAAAGCGGTTTCCACTGAAACGGCTCAGCACTAATTTTTTTTCTCCAAAGCGGTTTCCACTAAAACGGTTTGGCACTAGACATTTTCTCCAAAGCGGTTTCCACACAAATGGTGTAGCACTAGAACATTTTCTCCAAAGCGGTGTCCACTAAAACGGTTTAGCACTAAAACATTTTCTCCAGATGGGTGTTTCTCAAAATAGGGGTTACCCTAAATCATCCGTTACTAGTCATTTATAGTAATAGACCAACCATTTTTGGGGGTCCCCTGTTTTAAGAAACCACTAAATCGGTTTCCACTAAAACGGTCTTGGACTGGAACATTTGCTCCAAAGCGGTTTCCACTAAAACGGTTTAGAACATTTTGTCCAATGCGGTGTCCACTCAAATGGTGTAGCACTAGAACACTTTATCCAAAGCAGTTTCTACTTAAATGGTGTAGCACTAGAACATTTTCTCCAAAGCGGTGTCCACTAAAACGGTTTAGCACTAGAACATTTTCTCCAAAGCGGTGTCCACATAAACGGTTTCGCACTAGAATATTTTCTCCAAAGCGGTTTCCACTAAAACGGTTTCCGACTAAAACATTTTCTCCAAAGCAGTTTCTGCTAAAACAGTCTTGCACTAGAACATTTTCTCCAAAGCGGGGTCCACTAAAAGGGTTTAGCACTAGAACATTTTCTCCAAAGCGGTGTCCACTAAAACGGTTTAGCACAAGAACATTTTCTCCAAAGCGGTTTCCGCTAAAACGCTTTAGCGCTAGAACATTTTCTCCAAAGCGGTTTCCACTAAAATGGTTTAGCACTAACACATTTTCTCCAAAAAGGTTTCCACTAAAACGGTTTAGCACTAGAACATTTTCTACAAAGCGATTTCCACTAAAACGGTGTGGCAATCGAACCTTTTCTCCAAGGCGGTTACAACTAAGACGGTTTATCACTAGAACTTTTTCTTCAAAGCGGTTTCCACTAAAACGGTTTAGCACTAGAACGGTTTTTCCAAAGTGGTTTCCACTAAAACGGTTTAGCACTAGAACATTTTCTCCAAAGCGGTTTCCACACAAATGGTGTAGCACTAGAACATTTTCTCCAAAGCGGTGTCCACATAAACGGTTTCGCACTAGAATATTTTCTCCAAAGCGGTTTCCACTAAAACGGTTTCCGACTAAAACATTTTCTCCAAAGCAGTTTCTGCTAAAACAGTCTTGCACTAGAACATTTTCTCCAAAGCGGGGTCCACTAAAAGGGTTTAGCACTAGAACATTTTCTCCAAAGCGGTGTCCACTAAAACGGTTTAGCACAAGAACATTTTCTCCAAAGCGGTTTCCGCTAAAACGCTTTAGCGCTAGAACATTTTCTCCAAAGCGGTTTCCGCTAAAACGCTTTAGCGCTAGAACATTTTCTCCAAAGCGGTTTCCACTAAAATGGTTTAGCACTAACACATTTTCTCCAAAAAGGTTTCCACTAAAACGGTTTAGCACTAGAACATTTTCTACAAAGCGATTTCCACTAAAACGGTGTGGCAATCGAACCTTTTCTCCAAGGCGGTTACAACTAAGACGGTTTATCACTAGAACTTTTTCTTCAAAGCGGTTTCCACTAAAACGGTTTAGCACTAGAACGGTTTTTCCAAAGTGGTTTCCACTAAAACGGTTTAGCACTAGAACATTTTCTCCAAAGCGGTTTCCACACAAATGGTGTAGCACTAGAACATTTTCTCCAAAGCGGTGTCCACTAAAACGGTTTAGCACTAAAACATTTTCTCCAGATGGGTGTTTCTCAAAATAGGGGTTACCCTAAATCATCTGTTACTAGTCATTTATAGTAATAGACCAACCATTTTTGGGGGTCCCCTGTTTTAAGAAACCACTAAATCGGTTTCCACTAAAACGGTCTTGGACTGGAACATTTGCTCCAAAGCGGTTTCCACTTAAACGGTTTAGAACATTTTGTCCAAAGCGGTGTCCACTCAAATGGTGTAGCACTAGAACACTTTATCCAAAGCAGTTTCTACTTAAATGGTGTAGCACTAGAACATTTTCTCCAAAGCGGTGTCCACATAAACGGTTTCGCACTAGAATATTTTCTCCAAAGCGGTTTCCACTAAAACGGTTTCCGACTAAAACATTTTCTCCAAAGCAGTTTCTGCTAAAACAGTCTTGCACTAGAACATTTTCTCCAAAGCGGGGTCCACTAAAAGGGTTTAGCACTAGAACATTTTCTCCAAAGCGGTGTCCACTAAAACGGTTTAGCACAAGAACATTTTCTCCAAAGCGGTTTCCGCTAAAACGCTTTAGCGCTAGAACATTTTCTCAAAAGCGGTTTCCACTAAAACGGTTTTGCACTAACACATTTTCTCCAAAAAGGTTTCCACTAAAACGGTTTAGCACTAGAACATTTTCTACAAAGCGATTTCCACTAAAACGGTGTGGCAATCGAACCTTTTCTCCAAGGCGGTTTCAACTAAGACGGTTTACCACTAGAACTTTTTCTTCAAAGCGGTTTCCACTAAAACGGTTTAGCACTAGAACGTTTTTTCCAAAGTGGTTTCCACTAAAACGGTTTAGCACTAGAACATTTTCTCCAAAGCGGTTTCCACACAAATGGTGTAGCACTAGAACATTTTCTCCAAAGCGGTTTCCACTAAAACAGTTTTGCACCGGAACATTTTCTCCAAAGCAGTGTCCACTAAAGCTGTTTAGCACTAGGACATTTTCTCCAAAGCGGTTTCCACTGAAACGGCTCAGCACTAATTTTTTTTTCTCCAAAGCGGTTTCCACTAAAACGGTTTGGCACTAGACATTTTCTCCAAAGCGGTTTCCACTCAAATGGTGTAGCACTAGAACTTTTTATCCAAAGCAGTTTCTACATAAACGGTGCAGCACTAGAACATTTTCTCCAAAGCGGTGTCCACTAAAACGGTTTAGCACTAAAACATTTTTCTCCAAAGCGGTTTCCGCTAAAACGCTTTAGCGCTAGAAAATTTTCTCCAAAGCGGTTTCCACTAAAACGGTTTAGCACTAACACATTTTCTCCAAAAAGGTTTCCACTAAAACGGTTCAGCACTAGAACATTTTCTTCAAAGCGATTTCCACTAAAACGGTTTGGCAATCGAACCTCTTCTCCAAGGCGGTTTCAACTAAGACGGTTTACCACTAGAACTTTTTCTTCAAAGCGGTTTCCACTAAAACGGTTTAGCACTAGAACGTTTTTTCCAAAGTGGTTTCCACTGAAACGGTTTAGCACTAGAACATTTTCTCCAAAGCGGATTTCGCTAAAACAACTTAGCACTAAAACATTTTTTTCCAAAGCGGTTTGCACTCAAACGGTTTGGCACCAGAACCTTTTCTTCAAAATGGTTTCCACTAACACTGTTTAGCACTAGAACATTTTCTCCAAAGCGGTTTCCACTACCATGGTTTGACACTGGAACATTTTCCCGAAAGCGGTTTCCACAAAGGCGGTGTAGCACTAGAACATTTTCTCCAAAGCGGTGTCCACTAAAATGGTTTAGCACTGGAACATTTTGTCCAAAGCGTTTTCCAACAAAACGGTTTTGCACTAGAACATTTTCTCTGAAGGGGTTTCCACTAAAACGGTTTAGCACTAGAACATTTTCTCCAAAGCAGTTTCCACTTAAACGGTTTCGTACTGGAACACTTGCTCCCAAATGGTTTCCATTGAAACGGTTGAGCACTGGAACATGTTGTCCAAAACGGGGTCCACTCAAACGGTTTAGCACTAGACATTTTCTCCAAAGCGGTGTCCACTAACAGGGTTTAGCACTAGAACATTTTCCCCAAAGCAGTTTCCACTTAAACGGTTTAGCACTCCAACATTTCCTCCAAAGTGGTTTCCGCTAAAACGGTTTAGCACTAGAACATTTTCTCTAAAGTGGCTTCCACTAAAACGGCTTAGCCCTCAAAACTTTTTCCAAAGCGGTTTCAACTCAAACGGTTTAGCACTGGAACATGTTCTCCAAACCAGTTTCCTAGAAAACGGTTTAGCGCTGGAACATGTTCTTCAAAGTGGTTTCCACCAAGACTGTGTAGCACTGCATTTTTTTCCAAAGAAGCTTCCACTAAAAAGGTTCAGCAGCAGAACATTTTCTCCAAAGTGGCTTTCACTAAAACAGTCTAGCACTGGAACGTTTTCGCAAAGCGGTTTCTACGAAAACAATTTACCACTAGAACATTTTCTCCAAAGCGGTGTCCACTCAAATGGTGTAGCACTAGAACACTTTATCCAAAGCAGTTTCTACTTAAACGGTCTAGCACCAGAACATTTTCTCCAAAGCGGTGTCCACTAAAACAGTTTCGCACTAGAATATTTTCTCCAAAGCGGTTTCCTCTCAAACGGTTGAGCATTAGAACATTTTCTCCAAAGCGGTTTTCAAGAAAACGGATTAGCACTGGAACATTTTCTCCAAGGTGACTGCCTCTGAAACAGTTTAGCACTAGAACATTTTCTCCAAAGTGGGTTCCACTAAAACGGTTTAGCACTGGAACATTTTCTCCCAAGTGGATTCCACTAAAACGGTTTCGCACTGGAACATTTTCTCCAAAGCGGTATCCGCCAAAAGGTTCAGCACTAGAACACTCTCCAAAGCGGTTTCCACTAAAATGGTTCTGCACTGGAACATTTTCTCCAAAGTGGTTTCCAGCAAAACGGTCTAGCACTGGAACATGTTCGCCAAAGTGGTTGCCAGTGAAACGGTTTAGCACTGGAGTATTTTCTTCGACGTGGTTTCCACTCAAACATTTAGTACTGGAATTCCATCCAAGCGATTAGGATTTGACGATTTTCTCCAAAGAGGTTTGCACCAAAACGGGTTAGCACTAGAACATGTTCTCCAACGTGGTTTTGAGCACTGGAACATTTTTTCCAAAGTGGTTTCCACTCAAACGGTTTAGCACTGGAGCATTTTCTCGGAAGTGGTTTCCGCCAAGAAGGTTTGAGCCTGAAACATTTTCTCCAAAGTTGCTTCCACAAAAACGGTTTAGCATTGAAACATGTTCTCCAAAGCGGTTTCCACAAAAACGGCGTAGCAAGAGAACATTTTCTCCAAAGTGGTTTCCACTAAGCAGGTCAGCACTGAAACATGTTCCCCAAAGTGGCTTTCACTAAAACGGTTTTGCACTGGAATTTCCCCAAAGCAGTTTGCACTAAAACGGTTTAGCACCGGAACATTTTCTCCAAAGCGGTTTCCGACAAAACGGATTAGCACTGGATCTTTTCTCTGAAGCGGTATCCAACAGAACGGATTAGCACTGGAACTTTTTCTCCAAAGGGGTTTCCACCAAAACGGTTTAACACTGGAACAATTTCCTCAAAGCGCTTTCCGCTGAAACAGTTCAGCACTGAAACATTTTCTCCAAAGCAGTATCCAACAAAACGGATTAGCACTGGAACGTGTTCCCCAAAGCGGTTTTCACCAAACAAGTTGGCACTAGAACATGTTCTCCAAAGTAATTTCAAACATCACTGCAAAGTGGCTTCCACTGCACCAGTTTAACACCGAAACATTTTCTCCAAACTGCTTTCCACGAAAACGGTTTAGCACTAGAACATTTTCTCCAAAGGGGGTTTCCCCTAAAACGGTTAAGCACTGGAACATTTTCTCCAAAGCCGTTTCTACTAAGATGGTTTAGCACTGCAACATTTTTTCGAAAGTGGTTTCCACTGAAACAGTTCAGTACTGGAACACTTTCTCCCAATGGTTTCCACTTAAACTGATTAGCACTGGAACATGTTGTCCAAAGCGGTTTCCACTTAGATGGTTTATCACCGGAACATTTTCTCCAAAGTGCTTTCCACTAAAACGGTTTACCACTGGAACATTTTGTCCAAAGCGTTTTCCAACAAAACGGTTTAGCACTAGAACATTTTCTCCGAAGTGGTTTCCACGAAAACGGTTTAGCACTAGGACATTTTCTCCAAAGCGGTTTCCACTGAAACGGCTCAGCACTAATTTTTTTTCTCCAAAGCGGAGACCACTAAAACGGTTTGGCACTAGACATTTTCTTCAAAGCGGTTTCCACTCAAATGGTGTAGCACTGGAACATGTTGTCCAAAGCGGTTTCCACTTAGATGGTTTAGCACTGGAACATTTTCTCCAAAGTGCTTTCACTCAGACGGTGTTTCACTCAACATTTTCTCCAAAGCGGGTTCCACGAAAACGGTTTTGCACTAGTGGTATTGGGGATATCTACCATTGAAAGGTTTTCCATTGGTCTTTAAACAGCGGGGTACAAGACCCACGGACCTGTTCAAAGACCAAGAAAACGGTTGAAGGATAGATATCCCCAATGCCACCATCAAAAAATGACCCCAAACAATGCAGCAATGCCACGCAACCGGCCACGCAGCGAAGCCACGCACGAATGCAAACCTGCTCGAGCATCTTTATAGTCAGACCCCGTTGAAGAATCATTCTGTGGCGGTTCTCAGATTTATAGTCAGGCCCCTCAGAAAACATTCGGATGGGGCCTGACCCCAAATTTGAAAAGAGATTGGGGGTGCCAACTTGTTCTTTTTTGTTTGGTTATTTCCTCTTGATTTTTTCTGACGGGGCTCGAGCCCCCAATCTTGTTTTGGAGCTAACAAGAAGGATCTAAAGCGTTTTAGCACTGGAACATTTTCTCCAAAGGGGGTTTCCCCTAAAACGGTTAAGCAGTGGAACATTTTCTCCAAAGCAGTTTCCACTAAAACAATTTAGCATTGGAGCATTCTTTCGAAAAAAGTGTCCACTAAGATGGTCTGGCATTGAAACCTTTGTCCAAAACCTTTTCCACTAAACTCGTCTAGCACTTGAGCATTGATTTGACAAGTCACTGTTTCCCTGGTGGCATTGGGGGTATCTATCATTAAACTGTTTTCCCATGGTCTTGAATAGCGGGGATTGAGCTCCCACGGACCTGTTCAAAGATAGTATGACCAAGAAAACAGTTGAATGGAATGATTGTGAAGTTTGAAAAGAGTATTCTATTTCGGTCCCCCGTTTGGAATTTGGAGACACCTGCAGGAGTTGTTGGGAGGGGGGTGTAGTCACTCTAGTCTAGCCACTGATTTGAAGAATTGCTACGCCTGTTCGAAGCTGGTAGACATCATCAAACATCGCCACCGCTTCGCCACAGAGACCTTTGCCTGGGTGACGCTGTCACTGCAAGGCTTCCCACGCGCATAAGGAAGCGCTACTTCCAGGGTCCAAAATGCATCGTATACTTGTAGCTATCCACCTATTTGTATGTCAGTATGTTCTTTACGCATATATCTATATCTATATATATATATGTACTGTGTCTCTATATTATGTAGATATCATCATATCACCCATCTATCCATCCATATCCACCTATTCCTACTAGTCTATCTACCTGTCTAACTACAAAGCGTCTCGAACAGCATCAAAATGTGTGATCCAGTAGACCAAATGTTGATGATCCAGTATCCAAGCTATCCAAGGCCAATAAGCGAATTCAAACGGAGCGAAGGCTCCTGAGAGCGCTATGAATGGTTTCAATTCAGCATCTCGTTCGACATTTTCCTGCTCACCCATCATCTGATTGGCTAATTTAACCGGCCAAATCAGGCTTTGGGCATTGCTACTTGGGACCCTGCACTTTGGCTGCTTGTCCAGCTTGTCATGGCCAGGAGACGAAGAAAAGCTCAGCGCGCTACGAGACTTGAAAGGAACTGCCACTCTGACAACGACTCAATTCGTTGATCTTATGGATCGTCCCTGGTGGGATCATCAAATCCTCCTAAATGCTTCTCTGCTTCAGTACTAACATCTTCAGTTAATCAAAGCTAAAGATATGGAAACAGAGAACTGCCCCTCGTGGCTGTCCACGTTGCAGGGGAAGACATGCGGCAGGAAGTTCCAGAAACTCATGGATGACTGGTTAGGCACCGGTTGTCCCCTGACCATTGATGACCAACCTCGATGCTGCGCAAGTAACCCGCCCAGCTTGGCTTCATGGCGGACACTGAACGCGTGAACATGTTTTCACTTCTAGGGATCTGTCTTTGAACTTGTCGAAGTTCATGATCGACTCATGTTGCCATGCTTGGGGCTTCCAACTCTGAGATCCAACGGAGTTCCATCATGAGGCTGCACCAATGAAGACCTGAGAAAAATTCTGAGGAAATCTTCGGCATCCACCAGGGGAACGCACCTAACTATTCTCTTTCTATTCGAAGTGTCTTTGATGCCCCTGCTACCACACTGTAAAGCATAAGCTCCCGCAGCGGAATTGTTGAAATTCTCCATTAGCCAGGTAACCCATTTGCTGCAACATCACGCGTATCAATAGAGGGGTACAAATCACATGCGTCCAACAAAGTCCCTGTTGGAGGAACACCGGATACCCGTCATCCATTGACCGATGATCTGTGGCCAGTTGGTCCACCATCAGTTGGTCCCCTTAGCAGCGTTTTGGCCTAAATGACTGCATAACTTGTGGTACAAATGGTTGACAGACATGCAATCATCTTACTCAGTAATGTCAAGTTGTAACTTAGTTTGATAGGCTATATTCAGTCATAAGTTACTCTTGTGATTGTTAGTTTAATGAGTTTGATCTGTCAGAACTGTCATTATTAAGATCATTATGTAATTTATGCAGTTCATAGCATGTAGTACAATGGGAGACTAAAAATGTATACTGCATCAGTAACGACCAGTTGTGTTGACTGACCCAAGCTAATGCTTACCAGGTTCAACACTTGTCACAGCAATATCAAGTACATATTGACACGAAGCAGTCAAGAATACAACCACTTGTCTTTACTGACCCTAATATTGATGAGCAATGTCAATACAAAAATGTGAAAGAAAAACTAACTACCTAGATCTGAATAACTAGATCTAGCTACCTAGATCTAAATGACTAGATCTAAATAACTAGATCTAACCAACTGACTGACTGACTGACTGACTGACTGACTGACTGACTAACTAGCTGAGTTTCTATCTAACTAACTAAATCTAGCTAACTAGATCTAACAATTTGTCATCATTTATGTAGCCCTGAATTTACCCCAATGGCATGTGAGTCTGTCCGATAGTTGGGGTGTTCCCAGTCATTATTTTCCAACCTGTCGAAGCTGGTCAGGGTGTTTGGAATCCAGTACTT
The DNA here is from genome assembly GCA_009767595.1 of Symbiodinium kawagutii. Taxonomy (NCBI): domain Eukaryota; class Dinophyceae; order Suessiales; family Symbiodiniaceae; genus Symbiodinium; species Symbiodinium kawagutii. The sequence continues at coordinate 411,652 of VSDK01022793.1, forward strand.
GGAATCCGAGCAGGTCCAATGGGTCCAATTCATTTCCCATGGTCATGTGAATTGACGACTTCAGAGATCAGCCGATGGCATAAAGCTGTCGAAGAAGACATTCTGCAAGAATCGACTAGATTGGTTGCCTAGTCGAATGCGACTATCATCCTGAATCTCGTGGTTATGTGGCACTGACTCTCGAACTTCATTCCATGTAACCCTGGCCTTGTGAGGCACACCTGTCACACCTTAGGATGGAACTGGATCGCACTGAAACAAGAACTGTTTATTTTGTCAGACACATCCCCTGCGAAGTCATCCACAATACGCTGTTTCTTCGCATCTTGGAGGGACGCAACTTGACTCTGTCAAGTCTTCAAGTCATCACTGGGGCCGGGCGCGCTTGTACTTCGCGCTTTGAAGATCCCGGCCACACACATCTGGAGGGACGGCTTCACTCCCTCAACATGCCAATGTTTGCGACCCTGGGAAAGAGAAATAAAATCCAAATTTATCCCAATACTGTCATTCAAACTGTGATTGATCAACAAATCTCAGCATTTGTTTGCCAACTGATGATTTCTGCGGATCAAAGAATGGGCATCAGGAATGTTGAGATCCTGATACCCCAAGAGCTCGTCATAACTGAAACGCTTAAATATAGAGATACGTCCGTCATCCTGCTTCTATCGAACGATTTGCTTTTATACAAACCCAAACAGGATGAAGAAACACTGCTGGTACTGGAGCCAGTGGTACTGGAGCCTCTTGAAATTTGGGTTTCCCGAGTGTGGCTTACTTCGGTTTCTGGCACAACAAAGTTGTAGAACAGATTGAACAGCCGAGGTCTTAAGTTCATCTGTACAGGTCCCCTGTTGCAGGATAAAAGCAAAGTTTAGACATGGTCCTGGGCCATTGATATTAAGTACCATTGGTTTCAACAGGAATGAGCACACACGTCCAATGCATTTCCTACAGAAACTCAACTGTTGCAACTCTATTGCTAGCGCTCACCGCTGGAGAGACGTGGCTCACAGTGACCCAAACTCCCATCCCTGTTCACCTTGGAGTCGGTCCATCCTCCCACCTCGGTATTTGCACCGAGTGGGCTCTGCAAGAATGGTTTTGGGTCATAATACGCCTTGGTTGAAAACCACTACGCGGCCTGTGTTGCTACAGCCTTTATTTTTTCTGCAGGCTGATCTAGCGCAACGCATGTCTCATAAAGGTACTAAACCATCATGACGTTTATTCCCATCCAAATATCCTCAGGTTGGAGCGAACCATTTTCACAATCATGAACTTCCTGGGATGTTTCTGAGAACAATGACTTTAACTATAAAATTTATGGCGATCACGTTGGTTGTGAAAATTAGTACGTCATTATTGGATTTCATGGATTGTACTAATTACTGGTGTGTGGGAAATACGCGCGCAATCATTACTTCAATTGCTTCGGTTTAATGAAAACAGTGATCCAGTTGTTAGAGCCCCACTCCGCCAAAGAGTTTGATTTCCCAAAGGAACAGCACACGAAAATCCGTAACGAGACACGGATGTTGGTTTAAAATAAAGCATGGTTTGCCTAGATTCATATCTACATTTGTATTTACATACGGAAATCAAAAATTATTTATGTTCCTTGAATGAAAATCAACAACATGAAAATATTGATATATATTTGTCAAAATATGAAAACCAATGAAAAAACAAATAAATACATACATTTGTATATATACATATCTATCTACTATCTATCTATCTATCTATCTATCCATCCATCCATCCATACATCCATCTATCTATTTTAGTTGTTCCAGCATAAGGTCTAATTGGCGAAAGGTGACCGTTATCTCGCGGCGTATGTGCTTAACCTCACATGGACATGAACGATTGTATGATTCGTACGTATTACGGGAACATGTTATGAATATGAACATCCTCTTTTGGGAACGGTAATTTCCATTTCACGGAATATGATTATCTTACTTGGCTAAATTCAGTCTTGATGCGCCAACATGTGATGATGTTTTTCTGCAAAACATAATTTTTTGTGATTTGCATTCGAAAAATCGTTTTCCACGTGGCAATAAAAATAAATGCAAATTTACAAATATAGGCAATTATTTAAAACAGTTCATGTATATCTATATTTATTTCTATATGTGTATACATATATATATATATAGAGAGAGAGAGAGAAAGAAAGAAAGAAAGTCTATTTGTGTTTACGCGGGTGTAGACTTCTTTTCTCGTCAAATACCAGGACTTTTATTTGGCGAAATTTGTTTTCATTTTGAGAGCTACCATTGTTTTTTCCCCCTCTATTTTCCGAGATAAAAACCGCATTTCATCTAGACAAAAACATGTTTCACGACTCGTATTCGTTGACATATGGCTTCTATGATTTCGCCATACCGTTGCGGACAGCGAAGTTTCCGCTCTTTCACGACAGAAATTCTTGACAAACTATGATTTCCACGTCGCGAACTAGGTCCTCTTTTCTGCAAAATGTCATTTTTTCACCGGCCAAAGAAAATTCAGTCAATAACATGAATATGATGAGGGTGTGAGCCGGCATTGCCACAACATGTTTGGGGTCTGCGCTTGCGGCTTGCAGGCGGGCATTCGCGCCGATAAAGCAAATTTCAAACCACTCACACATTGCCAGCAACTATCCCAAATTTTGAAAATTTGTCGAATACATCAAAACGTCAAGTCAAAACAAGGCCCAATACAAATTCAAACGCTATGCCCATGCAACAACATGACAGTCTGCGCGCGGACGGCGGCATCCTCAACTCGCCGCTAAAGTCCTGCGAAATCATCGCGGGCGGCGAAGATTCTTGAGCAGGAGCACTACCAATGTCAACGTCAAGCTCTGAAGCGCTGCCAACACCTGCAGCAACACTCAGCACCTGTTCCACTCTCTTGCAACTTTTCATCCAGCCATGGCCATTGGCTCTCTGATTGACATCTCAACAACATGCACAGAGCGGAAGCTTTCTGGAGATTTAGGGTTTGAACAAGATGAACCCGTCTCAGCAATTTTTGGCTGTGAAAGTCGCGGTAGCCCGTTTGCCAGATTATTTCGAAAAATGCGCATCAACTGGTTCATCACTTTGTTGGTCTCTGTCGTTACTCTCTGTAGGCATTTGTCAAGCGGCTTTCAGATGTAGAAAAAGCGTCGGCTCGCATTTGTCGACGCATTTAAATCAAATCTTTGCCCTTGTTTGCGTTTAAGTCTTCTTGGGCCCAGAATGGTTTGATTCGACGCAAGCGATCGCAATGATCAAAAAATGACGCGGGCTAACTATGTTTTGCCACGCGATGTTACCACGGGCCAAAACACCAGAGAAGCCACACCTATTGCAAATGCACGCAGCTGAGGTCGAGGAACCTGTTTCGCTGCAGCTGCCTCCTTCTTGAATTTTTCTTGTCCGTCCTTTGCTTGAATTAGCTTCTTGGCTAGCGCGTTGGCTTCCAAGATTCCAACAAGAAAAAACACGAGCCCCGGAAACACAGAAGCAGCTGGCCCCTTTTTCAATGCATTTTTTCTGGCCCCTTTTTCAATGCATTTTTTCTTCTGCCAGCCCCTCAGTTGCACGGGGCGTCGGCGCAAAAAGGGGCGGTAAAATGATAACAACACTAAGGCGCTTGCGGCCTGTGTCTTCCATGCTTTGTTAAGCACTGCCTTCGAGGACCATCAGCCGCCATCCAGACCATGACAAAAACTGATTTGCCATCCAGAACCCCGTGCGAAAACTACGTTCCAACCAAGAACAATATTAAAAATGACAAGTTACGACAAACAATAATCATGTTGCCTTGGATTGGCACCATTCGTCATCCAGCGTCTGCACACGCGCCGCCTATGCTGCGAAAATGTTGACGTATCTATTTGAAGCTGTATAATAAGACCACTCGCCTCCATTCCGATCAATAGGAGGTCCTTTCGCTCCTTCTCAGGCAACGCCCCAACTCCTGCAAATGGGCACAGAATCCAAGCATTCACGTTCCCTGACCGTCCGCCCGCTCTGGCTGGCCTCAAAAGTTCTTTTCTTCATCGTGTCCTCAAAACACATCTCTTCCAGGAACGACTGCTTTCTTTCCAGTGGGCTGCGCTCAGCTATTTGTTTGATGTTTTCTGCGGGCGATAATGAGCTGAAGCCACCTATCGGGTTGCAGGACCAGCATGGCCCTGCATCATTTAATTCATGGTTCATTGATCGCTCATGACCGTTAATCATGGTTGATACTGGCGCCGTCAACCATAGAATGAATAATAATGATGGGTAACTTCTTGTTATGATTAATGATGATTAATGATTGACGATTCATGATGGGTAACAAGCGATGAACTAATGGGCGATGAACTTGAACTTATGGTTGGTTAGCGGTCAACTATAGTGGTGAATTAATGCTTCACTGACGTTTAATGGCGGTCGACCAATGGATATGGCTACGGATCAATCATCAACCAATCATCAACCTTTGGCCGGCCTTCCTCAGTCCATCAAGCAACTTTGCTGCCTACCATCAACATTTCATACAGCTATTGCAAGCGATGCTGAACTTTGTCACTTTGTTGCGCATAGACTCGGAACAAATCCATTGACAACAATGTGGGTTTGGCTGTCAGGCTTTCCCAAAGAAAACCAAGCCTAAAAAAGTTTCATGAAATGTACCAGGCATTGCTGGACAGATGAAACAAAGAACACACCTTGACACGCAATCTGTGTTCTTGCCAGACCCAATTCCTGCATTCATCAATTCTCTCTCCCTTAAGGCTTTGTCAAAGACTCTATACATTCTATGGCTGGGTGTGCCTTGTGCTTCCTCAATACCAAGGATTTGTGTGCAGTGTGCGGTTGCATGTTGTTACATTGACTTCGGCGCCCTAGTTTTGATTGATGCGCAAAATGCGCCTCCCAAATTGATCCGCAGCATTTTGCCCGAGGTCGTCGGATCTCGTGTCCCGCTGTGCAACTGAATGATTGTACCAAAATTGCCCAGTACTTTGTACTGGTACCCATCACCAAAATGGCATCAATACGTGCCATGTCCAGGGGCTGGGTGAGGTGACTCAGCCTCTAATAGATGAGCTTAATGCGTGATTTGATAAATTTAACCATGTTTAACCATGTTTAGTATTGGTTGAAAATGGTAAAGAATAATCACCTGTATCATTGTTACCAACGATACCCAACATGGTAAATACTGGTTATAGGAATGATTTATTCGGACAGTGCTTAATAGTCGTTGATACTGGTTACTTCGGGATCTGAATGGCGGTCTTCCAACCCAACCTGGGAGAATCGACCCAGCGTACTGGGAACGGTTGCAACCAGATTTCAGTTGCCCTCTGTTTTTGTCAAAATCTCAACTTCTAAATGAACACTTGCCTGACCTTCGTCAAGCGATCCACTTCCTAAAGCAAACCAATTCCAAGGAGTCCAAACCTTGCCTTAATCCACATCAATCATCCATCAATTTACATTCACCTGCAAGCCATGTAGTCAATGTCTATTGGCATCCATGAACTAGTTGAGATCCATCATGATGAACCACCAACAATTCTAGCACAGCCCTTGGAACAACCACTCACAGTTTGTGGTGGCTGAATCATCTTGGGGATAACCAGCCTGACAACGAAGAATAGTTGCGCACACCAACTCACTACAAGTTGAGCAATTTCCAAAGGCTTGCGTGGCTTTGATATGGCTTTGAGAACCTAACCACTACTTGCCAGAAAAGGAATGCGAAAGTCTCCAGTGAACCCCTTCCAACTCGTATCCATGCTGGCCCGACCTCAACGCATAGTCGCAAGAAGACCCTATGTCCTCGAGGTCTCCCTTCAAAGCATCAGGATCCTCCGGCATCAAGGTCAACCCTCCGCCGGTGGTCAGTTCATCGTTCGTTGGTGGAAGCAAGTAGTGGAAGCGATTGCTGAACATGATTCCACACAAACTCAATATGTTTTCGCCCAACTTCGGGGGCGAGCATCTTTAGAAGTATACAATCGAGATCCCGCCTAATAACTACAAAGTCATTGGTCATAGCTTCCGAAGTTGCAAGATGAAGCCAGTTGCCATTCCGAAATCTCACATACCACCGACATATCCCTACAAGTTGAGGGGGTGGGGTTGGGGGTCTGATTTTCTAAGGCATTGGTTGTGACATTGCGGAAAGCATTGGTTGTTGGTTGTTGGGCCATTTTGGGCCTTTCTGTTCGGTGTCTCTGATGTGGATGCCAACTACATACAATATGAGCGGTCATGAAAAAATACACTGGAACTAGAAACCATTTAAACAATATTAGGAATCATTTAAAAAACGTAAATGATCCCTCGATTCTGGTTGGCTATCTCTGATAGAGTAAAGAAGCTGGTACACTCTGACAAGCCGCTGTTGTTGGGGAATATGTCGGCGGGTGGTTTGAACACATCGCCCACCTTCACTTACGGGCGGCGGGTGATGGCGCGAGCTGGATGTAAGCCCGCCTGGACCCGCACAGTGAGGGTAAATGAAGTTATAACTTAGTTGCTGAACCTAGAGAAGTTATAAATAAGTTATACGGAAGTTAACATAAGTACTTAGGTTTGAATTTATATGTAATTTATAACTAAGTTATAACTTCAGTAACTTCAAAAGGCTGATTTTTTAAGCCTTTTTTGACTACCTCAACCACTGGTTCACTGATTTCTTTGAAATTGCTATAATCGAAATTTAGAAGCTAAAAAGCCTGACAGCAACCAACTTCAAACCAAAAAAGTGGAAACATCACAAAATGCGCGGACCACCGAACTGAGCAAAAATGCCAACTGGCACACTTGCTTTCATAGGTGCTAGAACGTTTATTCTAACACTATGATGTTTCAGTGGCCAGTGTGTGAAATTTTCGGTTGCAATGTGTCTGCGGCGTATGCATTGCCCATTGCGCAAAGATGTTGTGAACAACTTGCAGCGTGGCTTCTTGAACAGGAACTACCACTATCCTTGTGACAAATACAGCATCTATTAAGTAACATTCATACACATTCTTCAGTGGCACATTAAGCAAAACTGCGAACAAATGTAGTACCGTCAAACTGTCATATGTTCATATTATTCAGTGGGACGTTAAACAAAACTGCACGTTTTTCGTAGCCTCATCAAATTGTCATCTATTACATCTGTATACATCTGTATACATCTGTTTACATCTGCTCTCAAAATCTTCCAGGAAACCATGGACAGATGTAAACAGATGTAAACAGATGTATGCACATCTGTATACATCTGCATACATCTGTTTACATCTGTTTACATCTGTGTGCGCCTGTTTTTTTCCAAAGCTCAAGCTTTCATGGTAGCTGACCGAGGTGCATTGACACTGTAAGCGAACAAGGCTCAGAACCACCAGCTGCCCGACGACCCAGGTGCATTCTGGTGGGAGTAAACCCACATGTCAATCACCAGCTGTCACCACCTATATTCAGATCAACTTTCAATTCGCCAGGCACTAACCCGGATCACGACAGGACCATGACGGAAACGCTGCCGGTAACACACTTGAAAGACCGTACTTCAGAAGCTGATTGAATCAACTTTTCAGGGTCGTAATAGGATTCTATCCTCTGTTTGTCCGTCTGGACGAGAAGCATGTGTGTATAGTACACATGGTTCTGAAGGCCTTTCGCTGCAGCAACAGCTATAACTACCAGGAAGCGAAACAATCAGTGATCATCTGATTCTCGGAATTGACTTTCGGAAAACTCTGCAGGTACGTCTGGCTGATCAGGCCAGATACCCCATCCAAGACCGTAGCTTCATTGCACACGGTAGGTCAAGGATGCCGTGTGCCCCTGCTAGTGAACGATGCACTGTGATTTTAAATGTTTCTTGAATCATAAATGTCAAATTCCTTAGAAACAGGAGTTGACTCACACACACACACTGAGTAAATGCCAAGGCATAGGGTGATATGAGATGAAATGATTTTCTGCGTTTCAGGGTCACTGGGTTTAATCTTTGACGAGTGAACTCTCAACATCACGTTCGAGGTGCGGTGGACGGCTTCAGCAGTGCAGTGGACGACTTCAGCAAATGATTTCAAAGAAACAACAGCGATTCATCCAGATGCGAAACCATCGGTGTATCACAGTCTTTGCAGGTACGTGCAATCTGCGTCCAGATTGCATATGAGTGACTTGTAACAGCCTCTTCGTTGGACTGCCACTGTTACAAGCCATGCAGTCCCCCTGCTTCTTACCCTTGGTTCTTAGTTTCAACTTGCCCCTAGAGACGGGGAGTGACACACACAGGAAGCCCGAGTTTGGGCAAGTAAATCAGTTCCATGAATGTTATGCCAAAGTAAACAAAAAGAAAAGCAATGCAAAGTGAACCTGGTGCCTGGTACATCGTAAGGCCTGATTAGGAGATTCCGGTCACTCTTCAGTCATAACTCAACTCAGCGCTCCTGTGAGCGAGAGGCAGCAAGAGAAGGTGGTGAACAAAGAGGGGGAGACAGCACAGCAAAGCAAAGAAAAACAGAGCGAGGAAACAAGCAAAAGACGTCAACCCGGCGGGGCGGAGAAAGCACAGCGGAGAAAAGGGGGCAGAGCCCAAGCCCACAAACCACCACAGCAGGCAACAAGGAAGCAAACGACATCAACCAAACCAGCGAACCAGCACCCAGGGGATGGGGATTAAACAAATGAAACTGGTGGAACCTGTTGGATGACTCAAATTCTGGGTAAACTGGCCATGAGAGCACATAAATGCTGCGATCATAGCAACCATGAGACCACATAAATGCTGTGATCATGGTGTCTGGTGCGAATCTGGGCCGTAATCGGTTGATTGTACTGCAAGGTTAAACCTGGGCATTCATTCGTATCTGCAAAAATAAAAATCTGTGTCAGGGCTCGGAAATGCGACGCTACACATTGAGTTGCTCTCAACATCACGTTCGAGGTGCGGTGGACGGCTTCAGCAGTGCAGTGGACGACTTCAGCAAATGATTTCAAAGAAACAACAGCGATTCATCCAGATGCGAAACCATCGGTGTATCACAGTCTTTGCAGGTACGTGCAATCTGCGTCCAGACTGCATATCAGTGACTTGTAACAGCCTCTTCGTTGGACTGCCACTGTTACAAGCCATGCAGTCCCCCTGCTTCTTACCCTTGGTTCTTAGTTCCAACTTGCCCCTAGAGACGGGGAGTGACACACACACACACTTGAAAGACCTCTGTTCAGTAGTTGGTCATACCAACGTTTCAAGTTGTCTCTTGTGATGTCCGATATGGACGCTGTTTATCTGGTTCTCAGCCAGATTCCCAGTAAGGCCTTGCGCCACAACAAGTCATGAAACCAAAAGCGAAACAAGCGGTGAACATCTGATTTCATCTCTCGATTCTAGTCTTGATTCCACAGAAAAATGATTCCACAGAAAAATGATTGAGATCGAACGGAGTTGCAGGTACACAGATTGGCGTCCCAATCTGCTTCACGGAGTATCCATAGCTGTCTTCGTTGGCAGCAGAACTATGGACTCCCTGCTGCCCCCTGCTGGTGAATAGTTCACCTTGATTCGTGATGATGGTTGATTCTAGATTGAAATATCCTTAGAAACAGGAGTTGACTCACACACGAAGGCCGTGTGTCGCAGAAGCGGATTCGCTGCAGTCTATTTTGACTCAGGACTGCACTCACTCGGGTCAAAAGTCTAAGTCTGAAATCAAAAATCAAAAAATCGCTGCTATGGTACAAAGATTGGCCGTTCTCTTGATAAGATCATGATGGACTTCAATGAGTCATTCGGAACGGTCTGGCCGAAGACGGAGCAGTTTGAATTACATCGGGAACATATTCGAGTTCTAAATGATGGAGCTCTATGCCCGGGGTGAGCCTATATACCGGGCTGTGGAGCTGGATGTCATCCGAATCAAAAAATTGAGCGTGG
>VSDK01022793.1:421901-434836 GCA_009767595.1 Symbiodinium kawagutii
CAGTGTCCATGGATGTCGCTCATGATCGTCTTCGACATCAGGAAAGTCTCTACGACGGCGATTCACACGCACCCACATGGCAGCTATAGATCAACTACAGAACAAATCAAACTGTAACAGCTGCACAGAAAAAATGTGTTGCACAGAAAATCAGCGCCGTTCAAGTTCACAAATTGGAGCATTGCAACAATCAGAAAATCGAGTAAAAGGAAATTCGAAACTTATAAAGAGCAACAAGATCAGAATCAGAACAAAGCATCCGCAGCATCATTTCAACCTTCATGCAAATGAATCCGAAGAGATCTGGAAACTTCAAATGTCGGATAGCCTTTGGCTATGTATAGCTCGGCCAGAGATTGCAACGTGGGAGTGATCTGGCTTCGAGGATACGTGTATTGTCTAATTAAATGCGCTCTACTGAGCAGCCCACTCATGCGGAGACGGAGGGAACCAGCACTTTCCAAATCTCTGATTTGGCGAAGATTGGGAAGTTGATACTTGATACTGACAGCTTCGCTGTTCCACATTTACGGAAAAGCCAAGAAGAGAATCATCAGTAACCTTTTCAAGTTCAACTGGAAGGCCGTAGAAATCTAATTCCGCAAAGGTTCGAAGTGCCTCCAGGTTGATGTAGCGGGAGTTGACAATGGCAAATCTGTTGTCAACGTACCGGATAGCCACAAAGGAAAACAATGAGGGAGGCTGTGCAAATAAGGCACTATAACATTGTTGCCAAGAACGTTCAATGATGGTCACAGCCAGGTTAGAAAGAGTTGGGGATATTTGGCTTCCAATGCCTGCACCCCGAAACTGGCGCCAAATGATTCCGAGAGCGGAAAACAAATGTGATTGAAGACTCGAGCGAACAATGGTCAGCAAATCCTGTACACGGAGTGCCTTGATGGAAAACCCAGTTCTACGTATTTGTCCAGCATACGTACTCTGGACAGGGTCACCTGTCCGGGACAAGTCCACAGAAATGGACAGACCTGATCCATGATGTTGCTCCCAAGCGGCTATCAGAGATGATACCGCATCCAGTAATCTGTCCTGAGGGACAGAGTTAAAAAAGCCAACTAAATCGTCGTTGATGGCCACGAGGTGGACTTCCGGGTCCGTCTCTATAAACAGTTGGTGCACTCGTTTCCAGATTTGAGGAGTGCTAAGTTGGCCCATAGGCTGTGGCCAGATTTCTTGCAACATCGAATCAAGAGCTCTAGAAGCAGCTTTTAACAGTGTTGAAGCAAAAGCTTGAAAGTAAGAAATAAGGGTCCGGCCCTTCTTCCATTGCTTCTTGCGCTTGAGAAAAACGAAGCCATAGGGTAGTTCAGCTTTCTGTCGAAATCCCCATGGATATCTTGTTTGAATATGACGTGGAAACGCAGTCTTAATGCGGCGTTTCGCTTCCTCAACAGTGATGGGTACAGATTCAAACAGATCAGGATCACGCCAAGTATTCAAAGCTCCACGAAAGTATAATCGTGGACAAAAAATCGAAATCCGATATTGTTCATGATCCCCATGATGAATGATGCAATGACGTGGCAACCATCGGAGGAGATCCTGTACAGCATGAAACGAAAAACGATGTTGTACTTGTAAAGAATCCAAATGTTTCTTCCATTCGCCTTGCAAAAGGTCAAGAAAATCACGTTGTAGACAAATGGGTAGTCCGTGGTGTTTCAACCAGGAACGAAACCGTGAAGCACACAGTTCAAAATAAGGGGTCTTTGCCAAATAATACGTAGAGTTGGCATTGGCTTGTTGAAACATACGAAGAGCAGGTGGCAATGCCAAGTCCTCCAAATTGATGGCACAATGGCCGTCATGACAGTGTTGAGTGTAAAGCTCCGATGAGACATGACTCTTGAAAAAATCACAACAACACGGGAGAGTCTCAGGGTGAGCAACATCAAAAAATCTCTCAAACTTTCGATGATTGTGTAACAGTTCCCTCAATTTCGGAAAAGCAGTCTCTCGCATTTTATGAGTGGGCAGAAAAAACGGTATAGCATCATCTTTGTGATGACGAATTAAGTCGCGCAGCCATATTTGTACTGTGCGTCGAAAAGAGTCATGTGCAAGAAACGGAATATTGAGAGGTTTATTGGCTTTGGGAACTGAGCAGTTACGGAACTGCAAAGCCTTTGAAATCAAGCTCTTACATCTAGAGCGACCAGGCTCTTCCATATGGGTGGCCAATCTGTAAAGTGCATACACTTCATGTGAATGCATTTGGCCAGAACGGATGAACCGGCACGCTGCATAGCTGGCCTCGGTACGAAGACTCAGCTGATACAAAATGTTCGCACGCTGCATAGCTAGCTTCGGTACGAAGACTCAGCTGATACAAAAGGTTCCAAGCGTGCAGTTGATGAGACATGCGGGACGGAACAGCTCCTATAGTCGTCAGCCGTCGACGGAGTCGTGCATACAGTCTAGGACTGAGTTTGACCGGAGCTTGCCGGTTCTGTTTAAATTGCATCTTCCATCCTGTGGACTTGAGTCGGAGATGCTTCAAAATGAAAGGATGGTTCAAAGTGGACTGAAAGAAACTGATCAGCAGGTGTTCTCGCACCCAAGCTTGTTGATAGGTGCTAGGAGTCTCCACTACAATGCATGAATATGTTTCAAAGTTGTTGCTGGAGCTCCAGTAACGTATTGACAACTCAACATGAACTGCCTGATTCTGTTGTACTTGCCGAAGCTTTGCCTGGCGGTTGAATTCACGTTTCACGGCTGAGATCGAGGTGGAGCCAACGTAACTATGTCCACGCTGTCTGTACCATCGTCGGTTCAAATCCGGGGCACAAAACGGAAGTTTAACATAGACAGCACATTGTCTCATGAAAAACGTATACGTATACATGTTGGTGTGGATCCCTAGATTTCGGAATCTGAAGGTCCACTTTCGTGTTTCCAACGTGGGGGAGGCATAATGCTCCAACAAAAGTAAATGCAGAAATCCAAAGGCCCAAATGAGTGGCGCTTTAAACGTGGCATGTGCATGATGAATTAGTTGGATTAGACAAGGACGAAGTTGCGCGATGAGCTGCAAACACATCGCACGGTCCATCTGTTGATGAATCATCCCTAGTCAAGCTGCAAGAGCTGCAGCCATGGAAACAACTTGTTGGAGATTGCGCGGTGCCATCTTGGTCGCCAACTCAAATGGGAGTCCATACCGAACGGCCGCTTCTTGGAGTTGACCTTTGGTCACTCCATGACTTTGCAACAACTCAACAATCTTTTGAGCAGGCTGACGCAGTTCAGAAGCAAAACTCGCAAACCATTTTTTGACAGTGGCGTCAGAGTAGCCTGGGACCGTTGGATGGTTCTTCAAAACTGGTGATGAGCCTGACAAAACTGATTCCGGTGTGATCTCGGCAGGTGATCGAGAGGGTGCCGGTGCTGGAGGCTCTTCATCAGAAAACTGAGAAATCTCTTCCGGCAGTTCTCCGCTTTCAGCTGGAGTGGCTGCTGGCAACGCCAGAGCTTTGGTCGTGGGAAATGTCAACTTAGGTTGATTGGGAGCAAGGGACCTTGTCCTCTTTGCTGCTCTCCAAGGTGGCTGCACGCCGCATTGCGGCTGTCTCTGCCTTTTGAGGCGCAATGTCTTTCAACTTGTCGATGATCTGATGAATGAGCGGCGCCATAAACTCTCCAGGTGAATCAATTTTTGAGGGTACCGGGGTAGCCGGCTGTTGCTCCCTATGTAAATGTTCACAAATAGAATCCAAGTCCAGAGAATGCTCCCGCACAGACTTCAACAACTGTGCAGTGAATACTGACTCTGCAACTGTGCGAGTGCAGACAACGCCGATAAATCGGCCGGCCGATAATGGGCGCAAACTGAATTCTTCCAGTCCATGTCGACACAAATGTGCCAACGGCACTTTCAATGGGTCCACTCCGTGGAGGCCCTTCTTACGGCTCCAGGCCGTTGGTTGGATCTGGGAGAACAAAGGGAATCCATGTAAAACTCGTTCATCATGATGCTTATCGGAGGGCGTCCATGAATCCGGAAGTGCCATAGTGGTCGGGTCATGCGACTCAGTAGCCCATGTCGACGGTGATGAGCGAGCATGATGATGATGAGAGTGTGATTGATGAGAGTGTTGCCATTCCCAGTCTTTAGATTTCCAATGAGACGAGCGATTCCAATTGGACATGGCAACCACTGACGAAAACTTGGTGAGCAAAAGCAACTTGATCCAAAGCCACTTGGATAACAGGGTGATCATCAGGTAACAAGAAACATGGTACATCAACAGAAAAACTGAAAATCAACGGCAGAAGCAATCCAAACACGTTGAAATCAAGGTTGAAAAGGCTGAAGATCTTTTGATTCAAAAATCGCACGACGCTAAGTCTCAGGACTTTCAGCCCTCGGTCTTGGCCTTCTTGGCAGGTTTGACTTCGTCCCATTTTGATCGGCAATCTGCCTCTGGACGTTTCAGTCGTCGGGAAATGACCTGCCAACTTGGTCGGCTCGTGGTGTCTAGCTTGAGACTAACCAGTTCACTAACGGAAGATTCAGACCATGGTTGGCTAAGTCTCAGGACTTTCAGCCCTCGGTCTTGGCCTTCTTGGCAGGTTTGACTTCGTCCCATTTTGATCGGCAATCTGCCTCTGGACGTTTCAGTCGTCGGGAAATGACCTGCCAGCTTGGTCGGCTCTTGGTGTCTAATTTAAGGCTGACCAGTTCACTGACTGAAGATTCAGACCATGGTTGGGAAGGATCAATTTCTTCCTCGTCAGGTTCTACTGAAACTGTGTCCACTGGCTTCGCCTGTGGATCAGTGGATCGGGACGGGGCCGGCTCAGCAGGTGAACAAGGTTCGAGATCGGAATCTACTGGAACAGGGGCTTCACCGGTCACATCGCTGGATGGATCATCTTGGAGATGATCGGGTTGATTGATCCCCATGAACTCAGTAGGCCCATAGGGTATGTCATCTGAATCTGGTTCATCCGAAGGTTCCACATGATCTTGTTCCGGATCATATTCAAAATCTGGTTGGTCATGATAGGACGGAGACCCCTGAGGGGCTTCATCATGTGAGTAAAAACTGGAAAATTCCTCATCTGGAATCGGCGGTGCTGAAGGCAAAGTAATCAAAGATCTTAATGACAATGGCAATGCTTCCCATGCCGTGAAGACGGTGTGTATGGCATCCTGAATCGAAAGCAAAAACGGCACTAGATCTTGAAGATCATACGTGGGCGAGGAGGACATGGCTCGCACTACGTGGGTACTCAAAAGTTAGAGATGCTAAAATTGCAGAAACGACAATGATGAATGATGAGTGATGAATTGGAGAACCCTCAAGGAGTTCAATTTGTCATCGTGCAGCAACTGGTGTGGACAAAAGAATGAGAAACCGCACACAATCTTGCATGAGAAAGCTTCAGCTTCAAGTGTTCAAATGACGCACTATGAGTTGACTTTGCCAAAAACAAATCTTCTGAAACTTCAAATGATACCTGCCATCCCAAAAACAGAGGCACTGGCATATCAGTGGTGCAGAGACTTTTGCAGGATTTGCTCTTATCCTTCGGGTGATAGTTCATCACCAAAACGGGATTCGGACCTTGAATTAAAATACATGGATTGGAAGAGATCGAATCTGATCCTTCTTGAGACTTCGAGAAATCGAAAAACTTATGGTTTCTGGGAGGCTTCGCCTCCTTGAGGCTTCGCCTCTGTGGCCTTCGTGAGGCTTCGCCTCTGTGGCCTTGGATGTTACAGGTGGCCGCCCGGTGGTTCCGCTGTGGTTCGAAATGCGATGGCGTTGATGAAGTGGCTCTTCACAGAGCACACCCACATTTTCCCCCTGCGGTGATGTACGCAGCCTCCATTTCTGGTGAGTTCGATGCAGGGACCCTCTCCTCCCTGATCTATGTTCTGACCAGTTCCCCATCCAAGACATAGGGCGATGATTTGGCTTTCGTTTTTTGATGCGTTCCAAGAACCATGCACTATGCGTGCTACCTCCTGGTTGTCATATGAGGGGAGGTAGGAACGTCTGAACCCCAGTCCAAAGAAGCTTTGACTGTCGGGGAAGTGCAATCTGGACGGCAATAACCGGCCCGAGGACAGGATGCTTTGCATCCCACCCATCGTAGATGCATGAGAAATCTGAATGTGCTGCACTCCGTCACTGCCATCGTGACGAGTCGCTCTACGTGTCGCCGGTGGAAGATCACTTCCCTCTTCAGCCGCCAATGACTTGTCTTTCAAAGTAGGAAGTGGTAACACGTAGTAAAAAGCTGATGCAGCTGTTGGATCACCAAGGTGATAGGCCAGGTCATGTTCATAAATTTTGAGCTCCCCGAAGTGCTGGGGGGTCAGTTGGGCACGGTGTAAAATCTGGGCCAAATACTTGATCATTGAATCTGAAATTGGGTGCCCACGATCCATGCCATGTCGAAAAAACGTACGAATTTCTGTCTCTTCAGGTGTGACAGGTGGTACCGGTGGTGGCGGTGGCCTCAAATTCACCGGAAAAGCATTGAAAGGTGCAGTGTTGGTACTGTCATGACCACCACGATCAGGATTTCTTGGGTCCACTGGAGGTGGTGTTGACGATTCTGCCGCTGCTTGCGCAGTCCAAATCCCATCATCCCACAAACCAGGTGGTGCATCAAAAGGTTCCGGAGGAAAAACTGGTGAAGTTCGATCTTCCCTGGGTCTGGTTGGTTCTCGGGAATCCCTTCTCCTAGATCTCTCCCGTCGGCCACGGCGGTCAGTTGGAGACCTAGAATCCCTGTCTCTACGACTTCGGTAGTACACTCGAACCCTACGATGATGGCGTTGATGAGCTGACCGTGATGGTGGATCAGCTCGGGCTTTTGCCGCAAGCTGCATCTGGTTGGCTGCATTCTCTGAAAAAACTGACGGGCTACGTGCAGCTGGAATCGTACGGTCTTCTGCATGAGTTGCAGGTGGTCGAACCGGAGGAGCCATCATGTGAACTCCTACATCTCCTGGTGGAATCGTTGGTCGGACCGGAGCTGCCGCTGAGGCAGGGGTCATAGGAGTCAAAGTGACTCCCGTGGGGGCCACATTGGCTGTGATAGCCAGTTGTTTGGGACGTGCCGTCACGGCTTGTGTTGAACGTCCCCTCGCTTGGTCAAAATTGCCAGTGATGAAATAGAAATGGTAATTCGAATTGGGATTGGACGCCATGGCTAGGGCGTCGCTAGGTCGAAAAGAGTGAATGGAAAACTCAAGACCATGATAAAAAGATATTGGGTCCTGAAGGGAATGGCCATCATCTATGATGGTTCTCCTGTACAAAACGGAAAATGAAAAGTGAACTGAAATTGTTATCAAAAATCTTGACTTATGCAATAAGCTTGACTGATGCACTAAATCCTTCAATACTCAGGGAGGGTTTCAAGAAGGATCGTTACAAAATCATGGGAATGAATACCCGAAACTCAGATGGCGTTGCTCAAATGTATCGTTCAGATTCTTGAGGTGCATGAAACTGTCTTAGAAAGTGTTTTACACTTCTGTAGTCAGACAGAGTGTTGCTGGTTTTTTAGCCCAACCAGAGTGGCATATAGTCACACTGCTCACGCATTCAAAGTAGATAACCCAGGTTCGATTGACATCAAAAGCGAGCAAGGCTCAGAACCACCAGCTGTCCAACGACCCAGGTGCATTCTGGTGGGAATATACCCACATGTCAACCACCAGCTGTTACTACCACGATTCAGAGTAGTTCAATTCGCCAGGCACTAACCCGGATCACGACAGGACCATGACGGAAACGCTGCCGAATACACACTTGAAAGACCTCTGTTCAGTAGTTGGTCATACCAACGTTTCAAGTTGTCTCTTGTGATGTCCGATATGGACGCTGTTTATCTGGTTCTCAGCCAGATTCCCAGTAAGGCCTTGCGCCACAACAAGTCATGAAACCAAAAGCGAAACAAGCGGTGAACATCTGATTTCATCTCTCGATTCTAGTCTTGATTCCACAGAAAAATGATTCCACAGAAAAATGATTGAGATCGAACGGAGTTGCAGGTACACAGATTGGCGTCCCAATCTGCTTCACGGAGTATCCATAGCTGTCTTCGTTGGCAGCAGAACTATGGACTCCCTGCTGCCCCCTGCTGGTGAATAGTTCACCCTGATTCGTGATGATGGTTGATTCTAGATTGAAATATCCTTAGAAACAGGAGTTGACTCACACACACACACACACACATGTTTCTTTATCATGTTTTTTTCTAGCTATCGTTGACAGATACTGCACCTATGGCAACATAGAATTCCATTGCTCATAAAAGATAAAAATCACAGCTGGCCATTACGGATCATTGCATTTATATACAATCAGTTGAAATCACTCACAATTCTTAGTCTCATATCAGCTGTATACAGGACACATCAATGGTCCTTTGCCGTAACGACTACATAAACAAACCATAATCATAACCACCAATGGACCATCAAAGTTGGTATTTGTTCCGATTGTATTGGATAGTGATTGTTCATCATCAACTGATATTAAACCATCATTGAGGATGGGTCAGTATTATTTGATCATGCATCAATGTTTGTAGACTGTATCTGATTTCTGGATATTGCTGGCTAGTCATTAACCAGTGATACGCATTGGTTAATCTTGGGTAGTAAGCATTTATCTTAACATTATTTACTATCCGATAATGATAGTCAATTTTCGCACTTTCTCATTTCACGCCGCACGCACGCACGCACGCACACAGACCATGTCTATATATATATATATAATTATATAAATAAATATATATATATATATACGCATGTATTTTATGTGTATGAGATTATCTGTATATGAGGGTGTAGAAACCTAGCGCGGGCCTAGCGCGAAGCTAGCGCTGCCTATGTGTTTTGCTTGATTTAGTTGCGGCCCGCTTCATAACCAAGATGAACAATATAAGAAAACAAAACCGAATGTCCTCTCGAACATAAACTTCCTTACCAGAACTTTTGCAATCCTTTCAAAAGATAACTCCAGGAATTCTCTTCCAAAGTAGCGCCTCTCATCTGTTGGCCCAAACCAGGCTGATCAGATCTATGCGCAATTGCTCTGTGAGACTCCTCGATGATAAAACACCTTCGTCACAAACTGAAGAAAAATAAGTGGTTAGGCTTGAAAGAGTTGATGAATGATCATCTGATTGGCTAACTTAACCAGCCAAATCAGGCTTTGGGCCTCACACCACAACGAAGCTGTCAATACAGAAAGCCTGAAGCTGCTACTTGGGTCCCTGCACTTCGGCCAAGTGCTTGTCCAGATCGTCCTGGCCAGGAGACGAAGCAAAACTCAGCGCGCCACGAGACTTGAAAGGAACTGCCACTCCAACAATGACTCAGTTCATTCATCTTATGAAGGTTTGTTCGTCCTTGGTGGGATCATCCAATCCTCCCAAATGCTTCTCTCTCTCAGTAGCAACATCTTCAGTTAATCAAAGCTGAAGAAATGAAAACAGAGAACTGCCCCCTGTGGCTGTCCACCTTGCAGGGCAAGACATCATGCGGCAGGAAGTTCCGGAAACTCATGGATGACTGGTTAGGCACCGGTTGTCCACTGACCATTGATGACCATGCTAGGTGCTGCAAAACCAACCCCCAAAGCGAACAGATCTATTTTTGAAATTGTTAAAGTTCATGATCTCCTCATCTTGCCTTGGGATTCTTTTTCACCTCCCCGTGGGGCTCCGAACTCTGAGATCCAACGGAATTCCATCACTGGTGAAGACCTCAGAAAAAATTCAAGGAAATCTGAGGCATCCACCCGCGGGAAGGAACCTATTGTCGTTCTATTCAAACTGTCTTTGATGCCCCTGCTACCACACTGTAAAGCATAAGTTTTCCCGCAGTGGAATTGTTGAAATTCTCCATTAGCCAAGTCACCTATTTGTAGGTCCCTATTGGAAAAACACCGGATACCCGGCATCCACTGACCATCACTGATCTGTGGCCAGTCGGTCTCTGTCGGCATCGGTTGGTCCTTGTGGCTAAGCCGTTTTAATCAAGATGTATAACTGCACAACTCGTACTACAGATTTTATTGATGACCAATTGTTTTGACTAACCCGGACTAGTGCTCACCAGGTCATTGCCACAGCAATATCAAGTATATATTGACACGAAGCAGTCAAGAATGCAACCGCTGGTCTTCACTGACCCATAGTGATCCTAATATTGATAGGCAATATCAAGAAAATCATTTGCAAAATGAAAACCGCCAGTGTTTCACCCACTGAGTTGCGCAGCCGAATGCCAGGGGCATGAGCGCAACCGCCTCTAGCTCCATCTGCAAAGGCGCTGAAAAGATCAGATCGGCCGGAATCACAACCCTGCTCCCCGCCATTGGATGCTGCACCATGAAAAATGAACATGTTGGCATAGGCACCGTAGTCTGGACCCATACCCAAGGGACATTTTCTAGAAACAAGTGACCAGTTGAAGAGGTCAAGACATGTAAAGACCCTGTCACCCCAAGACAAACTATCCCAAAGAGGTTGCATGTGTGGAATGTATGGAGGAATGGTCTTCCCTAAAGTTTGAACTTTTTACATCGACTTGCCATACTGCCCACCTCTGGATTTCCAGGCTTCTCGGCTGAAAATGTTTCCAAACCGAGCTGGTATGCTGACCATCGGAAAAGAGTGTGTCCAAGCGAAGAGAAACCCTGAAGTTTACCTAAAATCATCCATCAAGCATCAGTTTGGTTATAGCAACTTGGGCTATGCGGCATCGCCATGTTGATACAGAGCTCGCCAATTGCTGCCCCTGCAAGCTCTCTCCATGATCGATGTTAGATCCAGAAGTTGGCAATGGATGATCAACAGCTTGTGAAGGAACAGCTAGCAATATCTGACACTGGGAAACCACTGATTGAAAGCGATAGCATACACGGGCCGACATGTTCTTTGAATCCCAAGCATCATTCACTACATTATCATATTGAACACTAAGTTCTCGGGAAAATTTTGAGGCTCGTCCAAGCCTCTCAAACAGGCGCTGATCTGAAGCAAAAGGAAGAAAGCCATGGTGTGAGTACACGGTGTGGCTCTTCACCCCCAAGTATTTCTGGAATGCTGCTTGGTTCACTGGCAATCCTGTAAGCCTATCATCACCTCTAGCCAGGAAATGTCAGGATTTGATAGCAACCCCTATCAAACCAACCAACATCAACAAATTCAACAAACCATAGCAGATTATTCGTTGGATCACTGGCGATACCCCCAGCAAGCCGCAGGTGAACCCATGGTGCAGCTTTCCAGCGGCAAACTCGAACCCAGCAGAAGGCCTTCGAGCGCTACGAATGGCGACAGCAAACGCACCTGTCGGTGTTGGACAGCTCTCAGCGTTGTCAAAATAGACAGCGGAAACGGCAACAAACAAACGTTCATGGTTCATTCATGGCTCATTCATGGTTCATTCATGGTTCGTGTTGCTTCTTCACGATGCTCATCAATGAGGATTTCCTGTGAGCAAGCATTTTTGGGTTGCAAATCGGCCCCACGCATCTGCCAACCAGCTCTTGTTGGTTGAAGTGTGCGAGACGCCACAGGATTCATTGGGTCCCGTGGCTTCTGTGATCCCCGCACTTGGTGCCCGATCACCGCAACCAATAACTTAAATGATTAGGAAACTGTGGAACTGCTTAGGCAGAACTCTGGAATCATCAAGGCAACAAAATCAACCGAGTGTTTTCTGAGGCCGGTGGCCTAAGAATCATCGGGAACAATCACAGCAGGGGATTTTCTAAATGTTTAATTGGCCCACTGCAACCTGTACAAATGCCAATTCCTTCAGGCCCTTATAACTGAAATGGCTGGATCCCGCCGTACAAAACTCTGGAATCAAGGCAACAAAGGCTCTTCTGACTCCTGATCATTTTGGTCCGGACCACTTTGGGGTTCTTCAACTGTCCACCCCTTCCCCGGATGGTACGCCAGAACAGCAAACGGATGAGTGGCGTTGATGACCTGCTCCAAGTCGGTGCTGTTGGGGTCGAGGGGCTGGTGGCTCACTTCAAGAACTGGAGCCACTGGGGTGGCGTTGGAGCCTTGCCAAGTGGGACAATGCCTTACATTGGCTGAGCCATAGTTGCCATCATCAATCATTTCAAAACGTCGCAGTGTTGCTCCAATACCCAGTTCCGTACATGAGTTCGCAGAATGACCTGTGAGTTTATCAGTGAAATGTTCCCCGAAAGCCATCCAGATGCGACTTCTCCTCTGGCTGATACAAAGCGTTTCATCATGGCCGAGCGCAAAAGTCACATCGCTGTGGTAGTCTCCCACAGTGCTGCCGGCGAAATCGAGGTAGGCATACAACAAACTGCTGGTACTCAAGCAAGATTTTCTTGCCTGTCCACCATCAATGACCCACCATCCCCTCGTTTCCCAGTACCGGTCGGTGATTGTTGTTGGGTACCCGAAGGCGACATAAAGAGCCTTGCCGCACTGGTTCCGGATGGTGTAACAGTTGTACTTTGCGCCGAAGCTGAAGCCAAAAAGGCCAGCAATGGCCACAAGTGTTTGCCAGGCTCCCATGTTTCAAAGAAAAGTGTGGGTTGTCTGGCTGAAATATCTGGGCCAAAAACTGTTCTTGAAACCCTTCCGCACCCGGTGAATTACCCGTGAGCAGGGAAAAAAAGGTCGCAAATCAGCCCAACAACACTGAGAGCCAGCGAATCAAACATGCACAAATATGCAGCTACATAGATTGATAGATCAACACTGAACACAATAAGCCCACGTGAAATCTCGGCAAAAATAGCATGAAATGACATAGATATTACTATATTACATAGAAAATACAAGCAAGGTGTGGGCTCTGCAAGGCTGCCCAAGTGCCCAGCCTGTCGCCCACACCATGCCAATTTTCTTGTCGTGGATCGGCGCTTGGCATTCCT
>VSDK01022793.1:450725-483543 GCA_009767595.1 Symbiodinium kawagutii
CCCAGTGAGTCCTGGTCCTTGCACTCAGCACCACCACCATCTTGATCCTGTTGATCTTGCTGGTCCTGGCAAGGAGATGGGGTAAACTTCATGCTGTGCCAAGGCATAGGAGACAGGAAGGAAAGGGGATGTGGACCCTTTAGGAACAATAATTTTGTGGTGCCTAACTACTTGCCTGAACCCAATGCCCTGAGGGTCAAGCTCCCCTGATTTCATTCTCTTCCCTGCCTACCCATCCTACCACCAATAAAATCAATGAAGATGATAAATACCAGAGATTACCAAACTAATTTCATGCTCATGGTTGACCATGGGGTCCAAGGAAAGGGGATGTGGAACCTCACATACCTCACAACCCTACCATACCCAGCCAACCCTTGCCATCTTGAACCATCTTAATCATCTTGATCAAGGAAATTGATACAGTTGTGGGTGGGGCACCTCTGATTTCATTTTGGTGATGAAGAAAGGCTTTCCATGTGTTAAACATGGCCCAAGTGCAAGTCCCAGAAAATGGGGCACTCATGATTCTCATTTTACTAATGTCCATAAGAGCCAAGGCCAACATGAAACCTAATGCCCTGAGGGGTCAGGTCCCCATGATTTTGTTTCATTCCTAGATCCCACCCCCTGCCTATCAATCCTATCACCATCAAAACCATCATCATCACCATATCATCATACTATATCATACTTGGCCATGGGATCCATGTTTATCAGCATTATCATCCATTAGCAAACCATGGAAACCCTTGCCCCAAGCTGATCCAAGCTGTTCCCAGTGAGTCCTGGTCCTTGCACTCATCAGCACCACCATCTTGCTGATCCGGCTGATCTTGCTGTTCCTGGCCAAGAGTGCCAAAAGCTGGGCTACCATTGCTATCATTGCTACCTCGGTTCGTTACAAATGTTAGAAGACAATAGAAGGATTTGGACACTACAGGACGAAAAAAAATACCATAGAAAATGTACGATTGCGCTAGTTGAGAAAGTCGCCTTGCCCTGCTCAATATTCTCAAAGCGCTCGAAATGCACAGCAAAAACCTTATCGCACCACTCACCGAAGATGCTCACCCAGTCTTTCCCCGTTGGTGCACCCAGTGTTTCCGCTTCCGCTTTGGACACTTGGCGCACAGAAAGGATGCGGAGTGGCCCCAATCTGGTCTTCCGGGCGTGTCCTAAAACATCTGAAATCACGGCGAACGTATTGGATCATATTGGGATTGGTTTCAGGCCTACGAAATCCTACAAAAAATGCTGTAATCATCAAAAGCATTAAAACACATATGATACTCATGACGTAATTATGACACTCATGTTTTGTCCCCTGGCAGTCCTTTCGTAAATACTGCGTGGGTAGCACCAGTCACTCGAGGTAGCCAGTGCTGGGTGACCGCGCGGAACTCGATTTCTTTCTCACCACGCTTGATTCGATCGTAGTATTGAGTCTGAAGAGGGAAATAGACATATTTCTCCAGGGTCGCAGGGTGCTAGCATTTATTGTTTGGAAGATTTCAAAACAATAGATTACAATGATACGTTTATATAAGATGAATCCATGGACACAAATATCACAAATGGTGTGGCCGAGTGTGGCCGACAAACAAGATCAAACATACCAATCAGTGATAATCATGATAATCAATGAAGGTGGCTGAACACTGGATGGTCCTCCCCCTCTGCCGGTACTAGCTTTGCCAGCTGCGGCGAGGCGAGCTCTTGCAGATCTTGCAGAGGAACAACAACTTCAGCGGGCTTCTCCTGTCAAAAGGAATTGCAAAGAAAATCAACAATATCAGCATTTAAAAATCTAAAATGAGGAAAATCGTGTCTTACGGCCGTGGCGTGCGAGCAATGAACGGTTAATCTGATAAGGTTTCAAACTAGAGAATCCATTGTTTAAACACAAGAATGAAAAGAGCAACGCTTTGAAGTGGATCTTAAATATCTATAATATCTTAGATTACCTTAGATGACCTTAAATGACTCATGGCATTTTTATCATTTTTGGATAGTCTTGGCACCCACTCTCTCGAACCCCGCATGCTCAGTGAGTATAGTGAGTATAGTGAGCGGTGTCCCTCCTGATCCTTCGCGAAGCTCTGCAAGCTCTGCTGCTCCTGGGACAGCAGGTCTGACAACAATGATATTGATGACAATGGCTGCTGTGGGATCTATGCGAAGATTGTCAAGGCCCTTGGAAAATCTAGAGGAGACCAGAAATCCATGTGTTCCATTTGGGGGTGATGAGGGCGACCTACCAAAGCTATCATAGCTACCCTGATTACCAGTGTTACCATGTCTATCCATTCTCATCATTCTATCCATGCGACATTGTCTAATTTGTCTACTATGTTTCCAATGTTACCCTAGCATCCCCAGCATCCCTAGCTGATCTTAGCTGGCACTATAGGTCCAGCATGATTCAAACATCACTGCGAGACAACACAACATACGTATCAATCGTATCAAATCATATCATACACAACTAACACCATAAACACCCCAGCGCAAACACGAAGCGGCGAAACAATTTTTTGCAGCATGCCTTCGAATCCTTCGAAGTCTTCCAAGTATCTACTGTACTTAACTGTACCTACTATACTTACTTCTCCATCTTCTCCTGGTGTTCATGTGAAACACTTTTTGCATAGAGGGAGCTTTTGAGGCTCCTTCATGTTGGAACAATATGCGAATTTGTGCACACATTTCGTAGAAGAAGAAGACGATGATGACACAAACAGATACGCTGAAGATGGAAGAGCTTCCACACTGGTCCACCCCGTGCTGTCGGATCTATCGGCATTGGTGTCTCCGCATCGCTTTTTTGCTTTCCCAGATGTTTTGGAAACATCATGATCGTCATCATCATCATGTGCCTTCAGAATCTTCAGATTCTTCAGCGGTGTTGCATTTGGTTGTGCCTTGAGAATCTTGGAACCTGTGAGGGCTGCCCAACTGAATTGCCATGCCAGAGTCAGAGCCACACCAAGCAAACACGATAGCAAGCAAAAGGCAAACAGTTCAAAGTAATCTTCCATGGCTGCAAAAATGAAACTCTCAACGCCAGGGGTTGGGAACACAAGGCAGACTTCAATCGGCTGCAGACATGTAGACATCCTAATCATCCTAATTCCCACACCCTACAATCCCTACACGTCCCAATTCCGATTGATGCCAACAAGATCAACAAGAGCCAAAACCATGGTGAAATCAACTGCCCTCAAAGCTTTACTTCCTTGACCCCAAACCCTAACACCATCATAACTTGACCAAGATAACCATCAAAACCTAGCACTCATGATTCCAACCTTACTAATGTCCACAAGAGCCAAGGACATGATGGAACCCAATGCCCTGGGCGGTCAGGTCCCCATGATTTTATTTCATTCCTAGATCCCACCCCCTGCCTATCACCATCAAAACCATCATAATCATCATATCATCATACTTGGCCATGGGGCCCCTGTATCTATTGTTTATCATCCTGTAATGCCTCCATACCGATACTTCAAACATCTTCAAACACAAATCAGAAAACCCTTGTCCCAAGCTGCACCCAGTGAGTCCTTGTCCTTGCACTCATCACCACCACCATCTGGCTGATGCTGCTGGTTTGGCTGGTCCTGGCAAGGAGATGGGGTAAACAGCATGCTGTGCCAAGGCATAGGAGACAGGAAGGAAAGGGGATGTGGACCCTTTAGGAACAATAATTTTGTGGTGCCTAACTACTTGCCTGCACCCAATGCCCTGAGGGTCAAGCTCCACTGATTTCATTTTCTTCCCTGCCTACCCATCCTACCACCAATAAAACCAATGAATATGATAAATACCAGAGATTACCAAACTAATTTCATGTTCATGGTTGACCATGGGGTCCATTTAAAGCCCAAAATGTCTTCATACATCAAAAACATTGCTACATGAGACACAGATCAGAAAACCCTTGAGCTGTTCCCAATGAGTCCTCGTCCTTGCACTCAGCACCACCACCATCTTGTTGATGCTGCTGGTTTGGCTGGTCCTGGCAAGGAGATGGGGTAAACTTCATACTGTGCCAAGGCAAAGGAGACAGGGTGGAAAGGGGATGTGGAACCTCAAATACCTCACAACCCCACAACCCTACCATACCCAGCCAACCCCTGCCATCTTGAACCATCTTAGTCATCTTGATCAAGGAAATTGATACAGTTGTGGGTTGGGCACCTCTGAATTCATTTTGGCGATGAAGAAAGGCTTTCCATGTGTTAAACATGGCCCAATTCCAAGTCCCAGAAAATGGGGCACTCATGATTCTCATTTTACTAATGTCCATAAGAGCCAAGGCCAACATGAAACCCAATGCCTTGAGGGGTCAGGCCCCCATGATTTTATTTCATTCCTAGATCCCACCCCCTGCCTATCACCATCAAAACCATCACAATCATCATATCATCATACTTGGCCATGGGATCCATGTTTATCATCCATTAGCAAGCCATGAAAACCCTTGCCCCAAGCTGATCCTAGCTGCACCCAGTGAGTCCTGGTCCTTGCACTCAGCACCACCACCATCTTGATCCTGTTGATCTTGCTGGTCCTGGCAAGGAGATGGGGTAAACTTCATGCTGTGCCAAGACAAAGGAGACAGGAAGGAAAGGGATGTGGAACCTCACATACCTCAAACATCCTCAAACATCCTCATACTACCTTCAACCATTTGGAACTATCTGATACAGTTGTGGGTGGGGCACCTCTGAATTCATTTTGGTGATGAAGAAAGGCTTTCCATGTGTTAAACATGGCCCAAGTGCAAGTCCCAGAAAATGGGGCACTCATGATTCTCATTTTACTAATGTCCATAAGAGCCAAGGCCAACATGAAACCCAATGCCCTGAGGGGTCAGGTCCCCATGATTTTATTTCATTCCTAGATCCCACCCCCTGCCTATCACCATCAAAACCATCACAATCATCATATTCTCATACTTGGCCATGGGATCCATGTTTATCATCCATTAGCAAACCATGGAAACCCTTGCCCCAAGCTGATCCTAGCTGCACCCAGTGAGTCCTGGTCCTTGCACTCAGCACCACCACCATTTTGATCCTGTTGATCTTGCTGGTCCTGGCAAGGAGATGGGGTAAACTTCATGCTGCGCCAAGACAAAGGAGACAGGAAGATCGCAAAACAAATGGTGAGGATACTTGAACAATTTTGAACATACAACTTTATCTGATACTGTCATTCTGAGTATTCTGATGGATATTGAAGCATCTGAAGCCACTCTCCCACATCGGTGAGTAGTGAGCCTTGTGATGCGGCTGCTCGACCTTGTCCTGCACACGCTGATCATCCTCAGCATCCTCCTGAGCGGTGACCGAAAGACCCTGGATCATCACCGGATCATTTCCCAAACATCCCAACCAATCCAAACAAATACACAAGGCTCCAAAAATATCAAACAAATCAAAAATAAACAAAGCACCCCAACAATAATCCAAAGATCGCCCGGGAAATCCCACATCTCTCTCTGCATGCTCTTCCAGCATCCGGGGCTTCCCCCTGGACCAGGATATGGCGGAAACCGCCCATAGATCAATGGTGAGTTCGGCGCAGCGCGCACAGGCTCAAAATGCTCAGAATGCTCAGAATGCTCAGATTGGCATTCAGCATCTGCCTGGGCAAGGTGTTTCCGTGGCAAACCATTGTGAATCTTAGATAATTTTCGGAGAAGCTATCAGATTATTCAGATCACATACCTGAGCAATGACTGGAATCTAAAATATCTAAAATAATCTAAATATGGTAGATTTTGAATACAGAACTTAGATTTTCCAAAGTAAGCCTGATCATCTTTCTCATCATTCTCTGCATTCTCTGCCGGCCCTGGTCCACCAGGGTCATTGTGATCATCATGACTCTGCTCCTTCGATTGAAGATCGGGGTCCTTCTCTGCATTCTGCTTCAAGATCTCCAATTCGTTCTGGGCCTCGCAAGAAAAACAAATACCTAACAATCAGAACACGGTGATGCACAGTGTATATAGCAGTCAGTGTGGATACTGAGACGTAAGCAGCCTGAATTGTAATCAGGCTGAACCAGTTGACATAGAGCACCATCAGATAATCATAGATATCATTGCTCTACATGATCCCGCCCTCACAATCCCTCAAAACCCTCAAAATCCTCAAAATCATCACAGTCATCGCAGTCACCGACATCATCAGCACCCCATGCACCTCCATTTGCTTGTCTGCTCGAGCCTTCGATACAGCCTGCAACAAATTGCTGCTGGTAACGGGCCCCAAGATTCATAAATAACATACATATCATACATAGCGATCATGGATGACCATAGCGAGCTACCTATGCTACCTGCAACCATAGTTGTATTATATTTGTATTGAATATTATGAATATTGTACATGTTGAATAGCCATCTAAAAAATCTGCGTCCATCTCCTCCAAACGATCCAAACGTTTCAAGAGACCATTGAAACACATGTCAAACACCCAACGTTGTAGATTTTTGAAACACTTGCCTTGGCAATACCACGTTGGCAACTATTGCCGCACCACTGGCTGTCCACATAAACTTGTTTATGGGGCCCGTGGCGTTCGCATTGGCCCACCCAACATTTCGATCTGCTGGAAAAATAGACGCTCGAAACCGGGGCCATGCATGCCAGAAGATCACAATAGGGAGGGCTTGGTGGCTTACAGCTTTCGCATGCGCAGAAGCAAGCGAAGCCCAAAGACTCGAGGGACGCGGCAGCACCATCACGTTGAAGGGCTGGCGCCTGGCATCTGAATGCGTTGAGATCATTGAGACGGTGGACTGTGAGATCAGCGAAAATCAACATAATCAACTGGGATAAACTGGGCGTGGTGGAAATCTAAGAATTCCAAGATGAAATCCTAGGAAATCTCGTCTCCATAAGATCATATAAGATCCATAGGAACTTTTAGGACCAACGAAGATAACGAAGTGCAATCTTTACAGCGCCGAGCAAACATTTTGAACCCCGACCAGCATCAGAATCAGAAACTCAAAGCCAGGATCACTCACTGTCCGGCATGATCCTAACGAGCATCAGATTATGAAGATGACTAGACTTGGCCATTATGAGGCCGGATTTCCCACAACAACAAGCATCGTTCAAGATGATTCAAGAAACCAAATTTTCAGGATTCGCTGCAGAATTAGCAGATTTAGCATATTCAGCAGCTTGAACCCAGATCTTAATCAGCTCAGTACAAAAGCGAGTCGGATAAGTGGCCGTTTGGGCCATGAGCTTTGCGCCGTGCACGCGACCTGAATCAGTCTTGACATAGTACACTTTGGGCTCCTTTCTGCGCTGATTCTTCCTGGCCCTCATGTCTGCATACTTGGCCCTAGCTTGTTTGCTCAGGAACCGCTTCAATGCGTTCATCCCCGGAAGGTTGCCAAACAGCCATGTGCCCTTTTCGAGGTCGTGCCCCTCAGTTGATGAGTTGACACTGGCACTTCTCCACAAAAAATGTCATACTACGATCTACCACGTGAGGGAAACATCCAAAACTACCGTAAGTAAACACAAAGATCACAAAGATTCCGAAGCACGTGTGGCCCTTATATCCCTTATCATCCTTTATCATCATATTCATCATTATCATCATATTCACCATCATGTTCTTCAAATCTTGCAACCAAAGGTCGAAGAAACACAAATATGTCAGGACTTTCTGAAGCTGGCAGGTAGAGATCATGTCACTGACTGAAGGCAGTTTCGGCAACCAACTGCCCTTGGGTTGCTCCAAAACGACCCATGGAGCGTCATGCGTGCGCACTGCTTTGATGATCTTGACCAACGCAGCCTTGGACAGGCAGAAGCCACACATTGAGCATGTGACCTTCAGGTTAGTTTCGGTTCATCCAAGGCCTACAGCATTTAAAGCCATCTGAAATGAGCATTTTTAACTGCTCTGGGTGGTTTTGTCGAAAATTGGAGGTCATTTGTTACTATTTAGATAAAGGAGGATGCACAGGAAAACCACACCTACTCAGTATATCTCAATATAATCAATATACTCAGTGCCCAAAAAGCCCCAAATTCCAAATCATAATGAAATCATTGCACACCTTGAAGGATATTATGTTCAAAGCCCAACCTTTCCGAACCACAACATGGTATCATAACCTTGGGTACCTCCAAAATTATTTCAACAAACATTTTCATACATTTTTTTCTGAACAAATCCAAACCTCAAATAAGGAAAACAAATACCAGCAACAAAAATAAATATAAATCCAGATCCTTGGTTTCTTTCCCAGCAGTGTACATTTTCTTGTCAGAGCTTTTGCACCACTTGCTCCTGAATAAAACTGAAGAAATATAATTGGAAAGGGCCAACATGAAAAGTCACATAAAGTCCACAAAACAAGGGCTCCTAACACTTTATACACCTTGGCCAGCATGTTCCAAATATTCCAAACTAAAAATACTGAAATAGTCAGCATGATAAGATATGATAAGCATCCTTCTTCAACAAAAACACCTAGAAATAAAGTTCATAAAGACCAGCATTCAATATGACAGGGGGGACAAAAACCTTGGGCTCTGTGAATTTATTGCCAAATGATTGTACAAGTCAGATCATTCAGGTAAGAATTAGTGATGAATACCCACAAAACGTGTTAAATTATTTACACAAACTGTTAAGATGTTGATGCTGGCAAGCCACTGTGTTGGACGCAATCAGGTTCGACAGCTGTGTCAAGAAATCCCATGGACACCCTTCTGCCCCAAAAAGATGTCGCATGTGCTGCGAGCTGCTGAAATACACCATCATTGAGCAAGGTGGTCCAAGCATCAACAAAGCAAAGGGCATCAACCGCAGAGCGAGCAACACCAATGCCTTGAAGCCGGTAGCAGTCGTCACATCGTGTGCTTTTCCACCACGACAAATGTCAAATGTCTCACATTGAAAACCACGTTTCCTCATGGCTGCAGCCGTCCGGCCCAGGGGGCCACTGTAGGCATCAAGTCCGTGCAAGTCACGAAGGCCTGTCCACTCACGGCCAAACTCCACCCAGTAGTCAATGTGCTGCGCTGCGTGGTACCATTGGTCGCGAGGGGCTAGCGTCGCAGTGTCACCCATACTCACGCCACTCTCAAGATCATCAACTACCGCAGCTGACAATGCTGACAAGATTGACAAGGATGGTTTCCCGGCAAGTGCGTAGCACAAGAAGCTGGCCAGAATGGCCAATTGTAGCACAAGCTTCGTCGCAGCCACAGCCATGAGAGCTACCAAGATTACACAGTCAGGATCTGTTCCGAACTCGTTTGACCAGGCTTGATTCTCAAAAAGATCAAAGGGGAGCACAAAAGATACACAAGCACATCCATCCAGATCATCCAGCATATTCCACCACCATCCATCCATCCATCCGTCTGTCCGTCCATCCATCCATTCAATCCAGACTCATCCAAATTGTTACGCTTCAACACTGAAACACTGCATCCCAAGTTGTAAGATGTTCTAAGATTTCTAAGCCCATCCAACGATTCCAAAGTTTCCCAGCGTCCTGATCATCCTAAGCCCAACACATAAGCGTGCCAGCTGTACCCGGTAGTCCAGTGTGATTTCTTCTCCAGCTGCAATGTCTTGTGCTGCCAGTACCTAGCAGGAGGGAAGAAAAGCGAGAAAAGAAAAGGGATAGAAGGATTAGATGGGCCACTGCGCTCCGTATTTGCAATGCCTTTCAGTGCCTATGGATCCTCTGGTCCCACATATGCCACATGATGAAAATTTCCCCCGCATAACAAACTGGCGACAAGGTGCCGCTACATCCACTGCTGCGCCATCTGATGATTTTGCAGTCCGTATGACGCAGTTCGCCAGGCAAGCATGATTGATCATATGGATCATCCCGCCGCACGCTTCATACCTGGGGCAGGGTAGTTTGGGAATGTTCAACATGGTAATAAAAAATAACACCAAAATAACAACCCCCAAAAACAACATAGCTCAGTATGCTCAGTTGCTCCAAGAAATTTCCCACATGGACACCATGGCTGTCAGCGGGCAACGGCGCAGAGAGTTCGAACACTAACCTATCTTTGGCAATGGCTGTTGCTGTGAACAGCCCCTTGCCTTTGCCCCCGGCTGGCAAAACTACCAGCCCAGGGAGCGACATCCACTGAGATTCCTTGCTGCTCCCCCTGGCAGCCAGGAAATTCCGTGAATGTCGCGATTGAACGTTGGTCAACTGCACTACTGATCTCAGCACGATCAGTCCTGCTGAGCCTTCAATTTTGCAGTCAGTTGCAGCGTTGCAGTGTGTGAACCGCTGATGCCACTGACAGAATCTCAAAAACAGACAATCCTGCTGATCTCTTGGTTTTATGACGTTTTATGTATTTTATGGTCCGCCCTGCCCCCCTCCCCTCAAAGATCTCAAAATGTGAAGCATGATATGCTCTGTATATGTGTATAGACTGTATAGATCATGAAAAACCGAAAAATAAAATAAGAATAAAATAAGAATAAAATTAGAATAAAATTGGAGTAACCAAAAAAATAAATTCATAGGTGCCCAAGGGGTGGAACATGGCAAATGCTGGCTACAGCCATAACCCAGGATACCCAGGAAAGGCCCTGAAATAAAATAAATACCACCATATTTCATCAATTTTCTGGTACCCAACCCAAAAAAACGAAAATAAGAATAAAATAAATCAGCCATACCCAAAAGATCTCAAGCCCCCAGATCCCATTTTAGAGCACTCGCCGGGGATCATAAGTTGAACTCTCAAATGAGCCTTCCTCTTCGTTCTTCATTCCACCTTGCCCTCACCTGCAGTCGGAGCACCACCTTGCCCTCACTTACCTGCGGTAGCTGTAGTCGGAGCATGGCTCAACCGACCCAATAAGACTGGCTCCGAACTTGTCGCCGTTGCACGAGGGTAAGCGCTAGCGAGATCTTCCTGAAGCTGCGCCACATCCGTCCTGAAACGCATTTCGGTTTGCTGCAAGGCCAACTTCACCGCTTCAAAAAGAAACGCATTGACCTCAGTTGAAGCTGTGAAGTTGATGAAGTTGATGAAGTTGATGAAGTTCATTGATGTATTTGTTGGATATATTATACATTTATTTGTTACATTCACCAACTCTAGAGTTGATTGATTTGAGAGACTGACATGGGTCCACGGAATGATGGCCTGAACTGACTTGCGAGACTGACTTTGGCCTGCATTGGAGGTGTGAAATCGATGAAGTTCATTGATGACTGACATGGGTCGACAGAACGATTTCAATCACCGACTATGAACTCGCAATTTGCCTTACAAGCGGTGGGACATTACCTCACACGTTCAGCAGGAACAGGTCACATCACCTGGCATACCAACATGAAGAAAAGTTACATCAATGGCAAGGAGTCACAAAAGATTCATGCCTGGCACACTCGCCATGGGCAACCCTAGGAGCATTGGGAAATCGTTTATGGAGGTCAAGACCTTGGAAATTTGGACCCGAAACAGCCCTTCAAAAGGCTGTCAACCAACCCATAGCCATCGGGCAATGGGTTTCAACATGTGGCTGTGGGTCAATATTAACCAACCAACTACTGTGGGATAATGACCAACCGTTTTTATAGGGAAAACAATGGTTACTGATGGGGAACCAGGGGCACAGGGTTTTGACCCACAGCCATGTTTCAACCCATAGCAATATTGTCTTTCCAAAGATGGCACCACTTGTAGCATATTTGCTTCAACCAAGACCCTGTCTGCAGGCGTGGAAACACACTAACCAGAACGGCCCTACTACTTCACGCCAAGCGATGCAATCCTACAAGTAGCTCACAATAGCTGACGCAATCAATGCCAGGGCGCCGCTTGGAAGCCTCCAGGATGTTTGGAAACTGCTTCGTTGATCATGCATTTGTCCTCAGGGCAACTGGCTTCCGCATCCTGTAATCGGAGTGTAGCGAGTTTTTTGCTGATCTTCAACGCTAAATCCATGCTGCTCTCGCCATAATTCATGACACCAGATGAAGTTCCAAGCAAAAGTTGAAAAGCTTCTCCCAGATTCGGATTCCGATGATTCTCAGAAACTTGTCTGCTCAGAAGTTCAGTTTGGAAGAGTTCAAAGAGGCACCATGACCTGGTGAGGGGCAAAACTTCCTCATCCAAGACAAAGAGAGTGCCTTGGCAGCCGCCTCGCAAAGCTAAGTAGAAAGACGAATTTTCCACATTGCCATGGCCAAGCTCTTCACTCACTCTCCACTGGTTGTTGGCAAAAGTGCAAATCCAGTAGAAAGTCATCTGGACGGGCGCATGCCCTTTCAAACAACGGATGAAATCTGCAAATGGCATGCCCCAAAAGTGAGAAACAAACCATTGCACGGAAGAGGGACCAACCAATTCGGCATATGAAAGTTCCACCTGCATGGTCAAAGGCTTGACAATGTTGCTGCAAAGGTAATACATGTTCCTGGAGCCAATGTAAGGACTGAAGAAGGTGTAAAGCTCTTCTAGCTGCTTGAGGCTAATGGCACGCCCTGGGCCTTTTGGACACGGCGTCGTTTCAAATTTGGACTGCGCTGCAAAACGGCTGAGGTCTCGCTCAAGTGGACGTTTTCCCGGACGAAGCCACCAGTGAACTGCAAGCGCTACCAGAGCACCAATCAGAAGCATCAAAGCCTCCAACAAGGAAACTTGATAGGAAAATAGAGCACCCAGCAACAGAAAATAAGCTGCCATAGCCATGATGAGCAAGGCAAAGCACACCAGAAAGGGCATCCCTAGGACACCCCTTCTCAACACATGATCCAGTTTGTGGACATGGCAAACGCCTTGGGAAGCATCAGCTTGCTCCACCAGAGCTGAACCACTCAGGTCACAAACAAGTAGTTGACGATCGTTTTGAGCCTTCACCATGTATGTCTTGGAGTCCAGCAGTGGGTGTGCTGCGCCAAGGAAAGTTACTTTCACCGGCTTCAATAGCCAATGACGTCCAGAAGTGGTCAAGGACAGTGCACCTTCCTTCAACTGCACATCCGCTATGCAAATGGGACGATTTGCTAAGAATGGGACAACAGCAAACAGCAAGAAGGACAGCAACAATAAGGCAGCACACGCTGGCAGATTCAGAGAGGATGCGCTGCAGCTCGTTCTCTCACCATTGACCTCTGTACGCCACCACTTGCTTTCACAAGGCAAACATCGGTTGCTCCCTGAGGAAGGTGCGTAGGTGTTCCCGGTGCAAAGGTTGCAGTAGGTCTGCAGCCCATAATCTGACAGAAACGACCCTGGCACACAAGGCTCACAGCGCCAAAGTGAACTTTGTACGTACTTTTGACCTGGCAAACAAAGGCCCTTTTCGCAGTTCTCTCCCTCAAAAGGGGTTTCACACACGCAAGTCCCATCACCATGAAAGCGAGACATGTTTGCAGGGACCGGCACTGAAACGCCCAATGCTGGAGACTGCGCTGCCCTGGAACGGATGTCGTCGTTGCATATACCTCTTCCAGAGCAGGGCACTGAAGCTTCACTTAGCCCTGGGCATGCAGAACACTTTCGAACACGTAACTCTGCTGGTATCGAGACATTGATGCGCTTGGGGTCAAAGTGTCCTGGACTGCAAGCTGAACAATCTGGTAAAGTATGACCAGGGAAGCATGCGCAGGTCCCAACCGAGTGGCTACAAAATCCTTGGCTGCTGCAGCTTTCTGCCAATCGACAATAGTCATGGTCATAGTGGCGAACAGGACCAGGATCCCTGCCGCTTTCCGCAGTGAGAAAGTCCAAGTCGCCATCGGAGTCCCAATCCACGAAAAAAAAGGATGTGCCTGAGGCAGGGTTGGGCCATCCCCCTGTTACAACATGCGTAAACCATAGTTGGACGATGACATTCCTATGGAAACCCATTGTTTAAACACCATTTTGCCAATTCATTTCCCACCTGAGGCACTCAAATTGGGAAGATTGATGTTCGTCTCCAGCAAACGCAGATCCTCCTGAGCACGGAAAAAACGCCATCTCTTCAAGTCTCTCATCAGCAAATCCGTCTTTCCATCGGAATCAAAATCGATGGCTTGCAACAAAACAGCTCCAAGCCCGTAGCCAAGATCATCTAGGTCAGGTATTGGCGCTGGACGGTTCACGAAGGAGCCATTCGGCAATTGGTGGAAAAGCTCCCAATGCAACCTGGGCTCGAAAACCTCCTCGCTGCATGGAAGTAGAACGTCCAATCTGCCATCCCCATCCCAGTCAGCAACTGCAGCAGACCA
The DNA here is from genome assembly GCA_009767595.1 of Symbiodinium kawagutii. Classification (NCBI taxonomy): domain Eukaryota; class Dinophyceae; order Suessiales; family Symbiodiniaceae; genus Symbiodinium; species Symbiodinium kawagutii. The sequence continues at coordinate 464,989 of VSDK01022793.1, forward strand.
GCACACTCCTCGCACCACTTCCAATCCTTCCAATGGGAACTTCTCTGCTAGGCTACCATTGACTTGGCGCTCAAAATACCATACTTCGCTATCTGCCGGAACCAACAAATCCTGTCGACCATCATCATTCCAATCAATTACAACTGGCCGCACTGTGGCATGACTCTCTAGCACTAAGACCTCTTCAGCCGGAAGGATGCTGCCATCTTCACCGCGGTGAAAGACCTCGACCATCCCGTTTTTTGAGCCCAGGAGAAAATCCAAATCGCCATCCCCGTCCCAATCAGCAACTTGCGGGTGCGCCATGCGTCTTGTGATTTGGAACGTGGAGAAATCCTTGCTTCGCTCGATGTATTGATCCGTAAAGTGCCATGATAGTAAGTGAACCTTTCCCGTTTTCAGAGCAAGTAGAAGCTCCAACCTTCCATCTCCATCCCAGTCACCAGCTGCAATGGCCACACGAGAGAAATCCCATTTTTGGTCTCCGATGTCTTCTTCAATTCCATTCAAAGGGTTGGCAGCAGAACTCCAATCCTCAAATTGCCCATCGGCTGTTCTATGCAAATAAGCAAATCTTGGAGGGTTGCAAGTCATGCAACCTGACTTCGTCAAAATCACATCTAAAGCCCCATCACCATCGAAATCAGCCACAGCTAGGCCCCCAATGGGCCAAGCAGGCCAAGTTGGCCTGAAACCGGCCAATGGGTTGCCAATCCTCATCAATGTGGACTGGTTTTTGCACTCAAAAAAATCCAGCCCCCTCCCAGTGGTCAAAATGTCAATGTCACCATCCGCATCAAAATCAACGGCCGCAAAGGCCAAATCTCCCATATTTGAAAGTTGCAGCGCTTGGCCATGTTCATTGCTCAGCGAGATAGCAGATCTGTTGCGGAGATGGCCGTCCGGGTCCAAATCCATCAACCACAAGCCATGATTGTCTTGCAATATCAAATCGAGGCTACCATCTGCATCCCAATCCACGACTGCAAAACATGGTGCACCTGAAAATACAACGTATCTGAAAACATTGTTTGACCCGAACTGTTCGACAAGAGTTCCATTCACTTGGCGGAAGTATCTCATCCAACAGGTTAGCGGAACATTCCGAGCATGCCATGAGCCATCCCCACTTGTCACCATGAGCAGCAGTTCCATCTTGCCATCTCCGTCCCAATCAACAAGTTGTGGCCAGACCGGATCTTCCGAACCCAAGGAAAGAAGCTCTTTTTCGTACCTTTCTTGCAGGTTGCCCTCGCAGCTTTCCTTAGCTTTCGGTCGGCACCATGCTGCTTCTGGCCTGGCACAGATTGGACGATGACAAATGGCGAGCTGGGTCAAGTCACCTACTAACCAGCTGGGGTCATTGTGGATTGCCGTGGATCCGACCATTTACCAGGGTTAACTAACTCACTAGCAAATGAATACAAACCTGCGAGTTAGCAAACGAACGTTCATAAAAATGAATACTAACTCATCTAAGCTTACTCTGCAAAACAAACCTGTACCTTCCTGATGGATTCAAAACTAGAGGCAGCTTCAACCAATGACAGGTAGACTGTCAAGGAAAGGATTGAGCTGCCTGTCTTTGGCTCTCATCTTAAGGGCTCACTCTCCGGTCATCCCAAAGGGGAAATGGAAAGGACTCACCCACGGTTGGATTGATCAAGTTCCTGTTTGGACATGCTGGATGTGTCATGTCCATGTTTGATTACTGGAAAAATAAATGATCATCCTTCTTAACCCACGAGACATCCCGTTGTTAAGAGCAAGGTACAAGTAGACTGAGAAGAGCAGCGTCGCGAAGGCCATCATCATGTTCAACATTTTGAAGATGCGAAGCACGTCAAAGGAAGTATCAAAGAAATGTTTTGGAAAAGGAAATCTCCTATCGAATCCAAGACATTTAATGCTACATAGAAAATGCAGAAATGTTATCGAATCACTTCTAGCATCCTACGTAACAACAGTGAAACAGATCCTGGTTTCATGATCTTCGTGAGAATGTGCAGACCTTCACTACCATCAAGAACTTCATGCTCTCTTGAGCCCTGCATCATATCAGCAGATGCAAAACGCCTGGATAGCAGACCCTAGGCCCCGGTATTGCCGGAAACAACCTGATGCTGCAAATCACAAAAGAGACCATATCACACACTGCTGATATATCATTCAGGGCCCTCCAGCGATTTCGCAATCAATAGTCACAAGCATCATCACAACGGAATACACAAACAACCCGCAAGCACCAAATATCACCAGCCACATATCACCATCACCAGGCATCCTCCAACCATCCAGCGGCGCCTAAGGCTCCGTATGTATTTGCAATGCCCAGGATCTACATGCTCCGTGCCCCGCAGAGGCATTGACTTCTAACAACAGCGAAAAGAGCTGCGACATACCTGCACCTGCCAGGGCATTCGTGTGAACACGAGGCCAACGCTGGGAGCCCTGCATCAATGCGTTGATGCTTTAGAAGGTTCTCAACTTGATAGACACCAAATCTCCGAGTGCGAGCTCTGATGAGGTCTCTGAGCGTGACATCTTTGTTGCGGTCATTGATGGGCCAAAATCCCCTTACCAATCACGATGGCCCCCATGCTTTCTCACGGTCATCTCCACATACTTCTTGGCCAAGTCCTCATAATTCAGGCACTATGTTGGGTTTGAAAGCTTAATGTGACCATATCTATAAACAAGGGGTAAGTAGGGCCAACCACAGGTACCGTCACCTATCCCTAGGGCAATCAACCAACCATGTCTGCTGTGGCACTCAAGATTTCAGCCCTGCTTCCTGGCCCGCAAGTGCCACCTGGAACGAAGCTCTTCCTTGCCAGCACCGGTGGAGTGAACGCATGGATCTGCTCCTCCACAAAGATGCTCGGCTTCGGACAAAAACTGGACGACACCATGCATAGCCACCATGCTACAAACATTCACTCCCGCGACTTTTCTCATCACCATGGTTGTTGACAGTAAGGTGAACGTTACGAATAGCCAGTGACCATGGTAACAACCGTTTTCTATAGCCAGTGACCATCATTAACAATGGCTAGTGACCTATTATTAGTCATTGAGATCTTTTTTGTTGAGGTCAATAGCTGGTCAATGATGATGAGGTGCATGCTGGTCAATGGTCAGTAGCTGGTCAATCGCTGGTTACCGGTGCACTTCCTGGCTGACATCGCAGCTCAGCTCCTCCAAGGCTATCATCAAATCCAACATGGGCCAAGGTGACATCAGAATCTCGTGCCTTGGATGCCGGCAGAAGTGAATGCTAAGCCAGGTGTTGGTAATACCAGTTTATTATGGTTATAATGGAAGACTCACTTATATGAATTATATTAAATGCTGGTTAAGAATACTGTCCCTAATCCTATACAGAGTGCTTTAGATCTTGAGAACCTTCACCATGCAGAATGGTCAGTGGTACTCATGGTCGTCTAACGGTCTACTCCATGATGGCCTGAGAGGCGGGTCATGCCATGGTGCTTAAGCATCAAAGCGGTGATGGTTTGACCCCGCTCATATGACAAGCAGCAATGGAAGCTTAGGATCTACGCACTGGTTGGTGTATGGGCTAACCAAAGGTCTCAACATGGCCCTCCAACAAGGCCCAGAGGTGGTGGCTACAACGAACAACCTGGGGCAGATCAAATCTTCGCACGATGCTAACAACGGGAGAAGCTGCCTAGTGCCACAGCACCTTGTGAGGTGGACCATGGATCATCCAAATAAAGCACATGGAAGCGGTACATTCCTGATTGAAGGTTGACAAACAACAATGCCACCATGGCTCATGTGGGTGACGGTACCCCCCATCTGGCCGTCTGCAATGGTTGTTGTTCATAGGGAAGCTACGAGTTGGGTATATCCATAGCCCCGAAATACTTGACGTACTGCATAGTCCCCTATGAATTTGCCGCAGATTGTTGCTTCTTGTTTGTGAACCATCTATTGATCGATCCATACCACTCATTAACAACCAATCAAACCCTGAATCAGGCCTTCATTGGCGATGAGCTGTCCAAAATCATCAGTTGAACAATCGTTAACCATTCATCAAACATCATGGGAATACCATGATTAACCGTGGTTCAGCATCGTTATTTACCATTGGTCAACTAACTGATTCTACTATCAAGACCGTTAGTTCTCCATCGTAAATCAGCCACTGCTGCTGCCCGGCAGCAGGGGCCACTTGCGGCATGCTGCCCAAGACTTCACCTGGGTGGCTGGCTCCTGTACCACTGGCTTCATATCCCAGAAATCACCTGTATTATCCTGCATTTAATGTTTCATGGTAAACCATAGTAAATGGGTGGTTACTATGATTCACTGGCTGGTTGCTAACGGTTGCTTAAACTTAAAATGTTTCATTCTGACTCTTAGCCATTTCAAGTATTAATCAGCAGGGAACAGACTGGCAATAACATAGTGATGGATGATATTGCTTAGCAATGTTGAATCACCGCAAACTATGGTTGGTAACGGTGAATGCTGGTACGCGATGGCCGACGATAGTGAATTATTATGAATGACGTTGAATTACGCTGAACGATGATGAATGATGATAGGTGATTTTGAGCAAGGGTAAATCATGGTGAAAGATGCTGAGTGATGTTAAACCATTGTGAGCAATGGTGAATAACAGTAGTGAACAGTGGTGAATGATGTTGAAAATAGTGAAAATTGTGAAAATGGTGAATGATGGTAAAGGACGGCAAATGAAAATGGATGATTTTTGAATGCTGGTGAATGAAGTTTACTGATGGTGAATGATGGATGGTTCTGTAGCCAACCGGTTGCAGTATTGCTTGTTGGTGGATTACAGTTTGCGGCTCACATCATCATCATAATAATAATCATCATCATCATCATCATCATCATCATCATCATCATCATCATCATCATCATCATCATCATGATCATCATCGTCATCAGAGCTGTTGCAACAGTGGTAGGACGGTGTGCAGGAACTTTGCAAACTGAATTCCATCGATTGAACTGAAAATGTGGATATGTTATCCCACATGTGATGATGGATCCCTTGATGTAAAAGTTTTCATCTAGTACAGAAAGGATGTGTTACATCAACTCAGGTACAGTAAGATTCTACTCCAGGTAGTCCAGGTAGTGCAGGGTTCGTTACATCAACAGTTTCCCGTTGTTGGATGGGGCCAGCGACCACTATCTCATCAAATAGACTTCACTCCAAACCAAACGAACAAAAGTTGTCATCCCACAGCTTACAAGTGGTCATGAAGTATGACAACTATGATTGCATACAACCATCTGATAGGTTTGGTGACCCCACTTCAAGAAATTTTCCAACCTGGATCCAGTGATCCACCCAAGCCAAAGCTTCCATGATGGCACATCAAATCTTAAGCTCAGGATGTGAACCGCTGTCCTACCAAGCAATTGCCAAGATGCCAGGACTTCACCTTCGCTCACCAGTTCACTCGCCTGGCCTGTTGGTGAAAGCCATGAAGCCATGAATCATGGTGAAGGCCATCAGCATCACGGCGATGAATCACAGCGATGATGATTCCTGTTGAGGGAAACTAAGGCAGCGGTCAACATGCCATGAGAAATTCACCAACTGATCATGACCAACAGCCCACAGCCCGCAGCTTCCGCACTTCTGCCTCCGATGTGAGATGCAGTGTTGATGACATGTGTAGAGCCAGGGTCCAAATGGCCGTAGCGACCTAGGACGGCGGAAAGGGAACAGGTGAGTCTTGGCGCTATCTGATGGTGAATGATGGCTTTTTTTGATGCTGAATCCATGCCTGAAAACACTTCATCATGGCAAGTGATGGGATAATGGCCGTTGCTAATCATCAAGAATCACCCACAATCTATATACTGATGATTGGATCTATGTTCCACAGGTTGATTTGTGGGCACCAGCTGGAATCAAAGTGTACAGCAAATAGATTGATCACCCAGTAGAATCAACCACGAATTCTTCACATTGCTGCGCAAGCCCGCGGGTGTGGCCCAACATCAGGGTTGGAATCCACAGTTTTACTCCGAGCTTGACACGGACCCATTTGCAAATCATACAGCCACATGGGTTTAGTTCATAGATTGAATGCTCTGAATCTACTGGTATTCATCGATGGTTTGGCAGTCTATTGGTATCTATCCAGGTCTATCCATACATCTTGGGATCCATTCTTCAGATGGCCGCTATGGTATCCCCAAGTGTGCATCCTGGGTTCAGCCCTGTCACCTGGGCCACGCCACTGCAGGAGGATATGACGCCTCAGGGACCACGGCCATGCCTGTTGGATCTGCGGAACTTCCCAACGGAACACCTCAACCTGTGGCATCCTGAGGAGCTGACCGAATCCTTGGTCACCAGAAATCGAGTAGCTGCAGCAACAGCAGCGAACTTGAGACCTTCAGCGAGCTTTGGGAAAGGTTTTGTGCCCCGTTGTGATCCTCACAAGCTCTTGAAGGCACAAGCAAATCGATGTCCCAAGCCTAACCAAACATTGGAGTAACATAGAAGACATGTGGCCACTGCGTTTCTCGAGCTTGGGACAAATGGACACCGACGGGGAAGCAACCGCTGATTGCCGGTTGGGTCGTCTATCTTGGACAGCATGATGGTTGCAACCTCAACGATTGTGTAGTTGCTAGGCGAGCTGCTGCAAGAATGAGTGGCCCCAGGTGTCCTGGGGATGCCATTCCACCTCTTGTCTCAATCTGGTCGATGCCTGCTGATGTGGTGCCCACATCATAGGGGGAGATCAAGGATGTCACAGGGCGTCATCCCAAACTGACACCAAGTAAATTTCAATCCCAGCACTCGTCCAAATTTCCAAGTCCATCAAACTTGGCTGCGCAAAAAACTGTCTGATCACCGGGAACCCTTTTTTCCCTCAGAATTCACACCTGGATGGGCCACTCATGCAGAACCACAAAGGATACGTGATTGGGCCATCCTGCCAGGAGTGTCAGGATGCGTCAGTATGCGTCAGAATGTCAGGTTGAGGAATTGGTCAATTGTGTCCGCCCTTTGATACCCATCGATTCAAGGCAGCTTGAGTGACCCGTTTTGAAAAGACCATTTCTGTCAAGATTTGCATCAGCATGATGCGGGAACCATAAGTAAAATATGACGAAATAAAGCTTAGTTAAAGAGTTTGTCAGTTGTCTCAGTCATCTCTTGATAAATTTGTCCTCAAGTCACCTGGTTTCTCACTTCTTCGCACTGGCCCCGCTCAGATGAGAGGTGCTCAACGCTTCTGGCGAGCAAAAGACGGCTATAAAGTGAGCGCGCCCGCGGTCAGCCTTTGAGCTTTGTTGAACACACACCTTCTCTCTCTCTCTCTCTCTCTCGGGTATACATCGTGCTTGAGAGAAACTGCAGTTTTTAGGCTACAGAATACAGTTCTCATCAGTTCTCTCTCGACACTTCCAAGCACGTTTGGCTTTCGCGTTCCGGCCCCTGCAAGCCTACCTTCACATAACTCAGCTGCTACGCTGACACAAAGTCACAAGTGCCAAACGCCACCCCCCCTCAACTCAACTACCCCCCTTGTGTAGCCCTCTTTGCTCATTTTTGTAGAGGATTCAAATGAAACCTGATTTCAGCACTATTTTGGCCTTATCTTGATGGGATCCTTTCAACACTATTCTGGAGAAAAGTGTATTTTCTATTTTGGGATCGTTGGACTTCAGAAGCTGCATCATTTTGATGTGGATTTTTAAACATGCAACTTTTGAAGGAAAAAATGTTTTCTTTTGAAGGGAAGCGAGTGTTTTTGGATGGTTGGATTTCAAAAGTTGCATTATTTTGATGTTTAGATTTCCAAAATGTGCAACTTTTTGTGGCGGGTGGGGGTTCGGGGAAAAATGTTATTTTTGATGATGAACAAGTGCCTGGAAATAAATTTGAGATAAACCTGAAATAAGGTCAACATAAGGTTGAGATGTAGAACTCTCGGGGAAACGGTGTGTTTCTTACGATAGTGCCGGGAAATAAGCTTGAAATAAGCGTGAAATAAGGTCAAAGTAAGGCGGAAATAAGGTTGAAATGTCTAACTTGTGGAGGAAAAGTTTGCTTTATAGTATAATTGGATTCAAAAACTACATTATTTTGATGTTTGGATTTCCAAATGTGCATTGTTTTGGGGGAATCCGACATAAACCAAAACAAGGTTCACAATTAATCCCTGCGACATCTGCAAACCCTTTTTTGGGGCTTCTTTTGGCATTTATTTGGGCTTATCTCTCTGAACATGGGTTTCTGTGTTCAAACCTTAATTTGGGCTTATTTGGCTTTAGTTGGACCTTATTTTGTCAAAAGGAAATCAGCCATTATTAAGCCCTCAGTAAGGCCTTATAAAGCTCTTGTTTTCTTATTTTTGGCTTATTTCAAATTTAGTTCAAAGAGGGTTGGTTCAGGGTGGGTGCGTTTTCCTTTTGTGACTAAGGAAAAGCCCATGAATTCTCAAGAGCCTTGTTCTCATGGAAGGACCAACCTCTTGTTCCAATTCAAGGGCTGATACTGAAAATTGTTAGCGCCGGTGAACATGTCTTCCATGCTGGTGACGGATGACACGTCCCAGCCACCTATCGGCTGGTTGAACGCCTTGGCACCTTTGAACATCCTCTGCATGTTTGTCACCGAGGAGGTGTCCCAGCTGCCAATGGGCTGGTTGAAAGACTCAGCATCCTCAAACATGGAATCCATCTGCTGGACCTTTGATGTGTCCCACGAACCAATAGGCTGATTGAATTTCTTGCAGCCCTGAAACATCCCCGACATTCTGGTGACTGCTGACACGTCCCAGCCGCTAATGTCATCATTGAAGTTTGGGTCCAAATTGTAGAACAAGCCAAACATGTCGGTGACCCATGAGACGTCCCAGTTGCTGATGTGTCCATATGTCAGGAGGACTTCAGACTTTTTATCCGGCTTCGACCAATTTATAACCGCCCATCTGAACTCGTTGTAGTCACGAAAGGGCCGCACTGCATGGGCTACGCTGGCACAACATGCGACGCAAAGCCCTAGGACTTTCAGCCACATGGCGGTGAAGATCGGAGAGGATATCAACACTTGGGCCACTGAGCGCTTCGTCGATCGTGAAGAACTTAGTGGGGCGGGTTTGTCACCAACTTTTGCCATCCCTTCACACATGTAGACGTGGGAAGTCCATTGAATTTGTGGGAACTCATACGCCTACTCACTACTGTTGCTTGCTGCCTGTTGTGGACACTAGTCACTTCTTCCTAAGCTGACTCACCTTAGAGATATTGAATGTTTATTCGTTTCTTGCAACTCTGTTTTTCCACCTCTGGTGGTCAAGTGATGTCGAGAGTGACCCCAAATGCGAAGCTTCCGACACACCTGCTGAGCTTGTGGAACTTAGCAAGAGTGTGCTGGATGGCCTTGTGGGCCTCAGTGACTGGTGGGATTCGTGTGGTCGTTGTGTGTCTCCGTGCGCAAGTCGTCCCATCTGTTGTGAGGAAATAATTCTCTACGTATCTGAACTGCAGACTTGCATTTTTGCTGCGCAAAGAAATTATAAACTGTGAAATCAAACACCGCTTAGTGTTCAGAATCTCGCGTGAGCTTCCGCCAACCGTTTACATTCGAGCATGAATTTGTGAACGGAAGTCTGTTGCATATTCAGTTCTAAACTCTTGCATGTCGTAAGACTTCCCGACTGTTGGTGGTCTTATCTTGCGGGAATTGAATGGGTTTCCCACAAACTTTGGACAGAGGACAAATTCATGCGATGCAACCAGCATATACCGACATAACAACAGGTATCACACTTTCTTTGAAAGATAACTCCAGGGATTCTCTTCCAAACTGCTGCATCCAGAGTGATCACATCTATACTCAATTGCTCTGTGAGACTCCTCGATGAAAAAACGCCTTCGTCGCAAACTGAAGACAAGCAAATTGTTAGTCAGGCTTTGGGCCTCCACAACAAAGCTGTCGATACCCAATTTGAACCTGCTACTTGGGTCCTTGCACTTCGGCCCAGCTGTCCAGCTTGTCCTTGTCAGGGCTTGAGACAAGAGCCAGCAGGAAACGAGACTAACGAAGTCATGACATCCTTTTTCCTACGCACTAGCAGTTTCATCACAACCAACACATTGTTTATAATACCTTGTCTTATCTTGTGAATGACTTGTTACATCTTGTCTTGTTATATTTTGTTATTGGGCTTGCTATATCTTGCTTTGTCTGTTTTTGCAATGCCTTTCTCATTCTGTCTCAATCTCCACCAAGCTCGAAGACCAATCACCTGTTTGCTTTATTTGACAAACAAATCAAGTCAATTTGAAAAAAGATCGGCTGCTTCCATTCCTGGATGATAGAGCTTTTTGCATCCATCAGGCATCAGCAAATTTTGATTACTGCCTCTATCTGCTTCTCTGCAGCGGCTGTGTTTTGTATCAAGACGCTCTGGCAAATGGCTACGTCTGACTCTATGATCTCCATGTTTCTATCCTGCAAACCCTGGTGATGGCAAGGTGTGGGCTCTGCCCAAGTGCCCGGCCTGTCGCCCAAACCAATCCAATTTTCTTGTCGTGGATCTCTTGACCTGTGAACTTCACCAAACAAAAACAGGCGGTCCCATCCATAAGCTTGGCCCTCAGCCAACCACCGATTACTAACCTAGATACTTCAGATCAGAAAAAGATGCCTTCTGTTTCAGTTAGTGGGTTGCCCCCAGAAGAAAATGTTGGGTCAAATAAGCGATGATGATGATGATGATGATGATGATGATGATGATGATGGTGATGATGATGATGATGATGATGATCATGATGATCATGATGATGATCATGATGATGATCATGATGATGATGAGGGTGATCGTGATTGTGATGATAAGGATGATGTTGGTGAAAAAGAATTGGTCAAGGATTGTTCAACTTATGCGATGGATGTAGCAAGATATAGCGAGCATTGATTGTTTCCTACCCCATTTTGCCCTGTGAGGCTGAAAGTTACTTCTGTAGTGAGCCACCCCTGCAGTTGTGGCATGAGCTGATCATGAATCGACACATCCTGAGAGCACGTCGGGCCTTGTCCAAAAGAGTTCCAGCGACTTGCTGGAGAAACCTGAGTTAAAGAGAGTTTGTCTCACATAAACCCTTCATTACAGTGCTGAAATTCGAAGAACATGGCTGTGAAATTCAGCTGGGAACCACTCAAATTTCAGCATGCTTCAACTCAAAGAGCACATTTCAAGAATCTTCAAATCAAGCACTTGAAGGTTCACTCGGGCGATTTGGACCAGAAATCCATCCAAATCGCTATGAATTTGCGACACGTTTGTGAGCTTTTTGGCAGCCACTGTCTCAGGCAACCTACGCGTCCAAGCTTCCCATTATCAGACAGCTCTTGTGGCTCATCTTCATTAAGCTGGTAACGACAAATCATTTCCGAATCAAAATGCATAAGTTGAAGTCTCAAATGAGCCTTCCTCTTCGTTCTTCACCTTGCCCTCACTTACCTGCAGTAGGAGCACCACCTTGCCCTCACTTACCTGCGGTAGCTGTAGTCGGAGCATGGCTCAACCGACCCAATAAGACCGGCTCCGAACTTGTCGCCGTTGCACGAGGGTATGCGCTAGCCAGATCCTCCTGGAGCTGCGCCACATCCGTCCTGAAACGCATTTCGGTCTGCTGCAAGGCCAACTTCACCGCTTCAAAAAGAAAGGCATTGACCTCAGTCGAAGGTGTGAAATTGATGAAGTTGATGAAGTTCATTGATTTGACAGTTGGTTGATGTATTTGTTGGATATATTGTACATTTATTTGTTACATTCACCAACTCTAGAGTTGAATGATTTGCGAGACTGACATGGGTCCACGGAATGATGGCCTGAACTGACTTGCGAGACTGACTTTGGCCTGCATTGGAGGTGTGAAATCGATGAAGTTCATTGATGACATGGGTCGACAGAACGATTTCAATCACCGACTATGAACTCGCAATTCGCCTTACAAGCGGTGGGACATTACCTCACACGTTCAGCAGGAACAGGTCACATCACCTGGCATACCAACATGAAGAAAAGTTACATCAATGGCAAGGAGTCACAAAAGATTCATGCCTGGCACACTCGCCATGGGCAACCCTAGGAGCATTGGGAAATAGTTTATGGAGGTCAAGACCTTGGAAATTTGGACCCGAAACACCCCTTCAAAAGGCTGTCAACCAACCCATAGCCATCGGGCAATGGGTTTCAACATGTGGCTGTGGGTCAATATTAACCAACCAACTACTGTGGGATAATGACCAACCGTTTTTATAGGGAAAACAATGGTTAATGATGGGGAACCAGGGGCACAGGGTTTTGACCCACAGCCATGTTTCAACCCATAGCCATATTGTCTTTCCAAAGATGGCGCCACTTGTAACATATTTGCTTCAACCAAGACCCTGCCTGCAACCATGGACTTATCAGAACGGCCCTACTACTTCACGCCAAGCGATGCAATCCTACAAGTAGCTGACGATAGCTGACGCAATCAATGCCAGGGCACCGCTTGGAAGCCTCCAGGATGTTTGGAAACTGCTTCGTTGATCATGCATTTGTCCTCAGGGCAACTGGCTTCCGCATCCTGTAAACGGAGTGTAGCGAGTTTTTTGCTGATCTTCAACGCTAAATCCATGCTGCTCTCGCCATAATTCATGACACCAGATGAAGTTCCAAGCAAAAGTTGAAAAGCTTCTCCCAGATTCGGATGACTCCGATGATTCTGAGAAACTTGTCTGCTCAGAAGTTCAGTTTGGAAGAGCTCAAAGAGGCACCATGACCTGGTGAGGGGCAAAACTTCCTCATCCAAGACAAAGAGAGTGCCTTGGCAGCCGCCTCGCAAAGCTAAGTAGAAAGACGAATTTTCCACATTGCCATGTCCAAGCTCTTCACTCACTTTCCACTGGTTGTTGGCAAAAGTGCAAATCCAGTAGAAAGTCATCTGGACGGGCGCATGCCCTTTCAAACAACGGATGAAATCTGCAAATGGCATGCCCCAAAAGTGAGAAACAAACCATTGCACCGAAGAGGGGCCAACCAATTCGGCATATGAAAGTTCCACCTGCATGGTCAAAGGCTTGACAATGTTGCTGCAAAGGTAATACATGTTCCTGGAGCCAATGTAAGGACTGAAGAAGTTGTAAAGCTCTTCTAGCTGCTTCAAGCTAATGGCACGCCCTGGGCCTTTTGGACACGGCGTCGTTTCAAATTTGGACTGTGCTGCAAAACGGCTGAGGTCTCGCTCAAGTGGACGTTTTCCCGGACGAAGCCACCAGTGAACTGCAAGCGCTACCAGAGCCCCAATCAGAAGCATCAAAGCCTCCAACAAGGAAACTTGATAGGAAAATAGAGCACCCAGCAACAGAAAGTAAGCTGCCATAGCCATGATGAGCAAGGCAAAGCACACCAGAAAGGGCATCCCTAGGACACCCCTTCTCAACACATGATCCAGTTTGTGGACATGGCAAACGCCTTGGGAAGCATCGGCTTGCTCCACCAGAGCTGAACCACTCAGGTCACAAACAAAGAGCTGACGATCGTTTTGAGCCTTCACCATGTATGTCTTGGAGTCCAGCAGTGGGTGTGCTGCGCCGAGGAAAGTGACTTTCACCGGCTTCAATAGCCAATGACGTCCAGAAGTGGTCAAGGACAGTGCACCTTCCTTCAACTGCACATCCGCTATGCAAATGGGACGATTTGCTAAGAATGGGACAACAGCAAACAGCAAGAAGGACAGCAACAATAAGGCAGCACACGCTGGCAGATTCAGAGAGGATGCGCTGCAGCTCGTTCTCTCACCATTGACCTCTGTACGCCACCACTTGCTTTCACAAGGCAAACATCGGTTGCTCCCTGAGGAAGGTGCGTAGGTGTTCCCGGTGCAAAGGTTGCAGTAGGTCTGCAGCCCATAATCTGACAGAAACGACCCTGGCACACAAGGCTCACAGCGCCAAAGTGAACTTTGTACGTACTTTTGACCTGGCAAACAAAGGCCCTTTTCGCAGTTCTCTCCCTCAAAAGGGGTTTCACACACGCAAGTCCCATCACCATGAAAGCGAGACATGTTTGCAGGGACCGGCACTGAAACGCCCAATGCTGGAGACTGCGCTGCCCTGGAACGGATGTCGTCGTTGCATATACCTCTTCCAGAGCAGGGCACTGAAGCTTCACTTAGCCCTGGGCATGCAGAACACTTTCGAACACGTAACTCTGCTGGTATCGAGACATTGATGCGCTTGGGGTCAAAGTGTCCTGGACTGCAAGCTGAACAATCTGGTAAAGTATGACCAGGGAAGCATGCGCAGGTCCCAACCGAGTGGCTACAAAATCCTTGGCTGCTGCAGCTTTCTGCCAATCGACAATAGTCATGGTCATAGTGGCGAACAGGACCAGGATCCCTGCCGCTTTCCGCAGTGAGAAAGTCCAAGTCGCCATCGGAGTCCCAATCCACGAAAAAAAAGGATGTGCCTGAGGCAGGGTTGGGCCATCCCCCTGTTACAACATGCGTAAACCATAGTTGGACGATGAGATTCCTATGGAAACCCATTGCTTAAACACCATTTTGCCAATTCATTTCCCACCTGCGGCACTCAAATTGGGAAGATTGATGTTCGTCTCCAGCAAACGCAGATCCTCCTGAGCACGGAAAAAACGCCATTTCTCCAAGTCTCTCATCAGCAAATCCGTCCTTCCATCGGAATCAAAATCGATGGCTTGCAACAAAACAGCTCCAAGCCCGTAGCCAAGATCATCTAGGTCAGGTATTGGCGCTGGACGGTTCACGAAGGAGCCATTCGGCAATTGGTGGAAAAGCTCCCAATGCAACCTGGGCTCGAAAACCTCCTCGCTGCATGGAAGTAGAACGTCCAATCTGCCATCCCCATCCCAGTCAGCAACTGCAGCAGACCAGCACACTCCTCGCATCACCTCCAATCCTTCCAATGGGAACTTTTCTGCCAGGCTACCATTGACTTGGCGCTCAAAATACCATACCTCGGTATTTGCCGGAACCAACAAATCCTGTCGACCATCATCATTCCAATCAACTACAACTGGCCGCACTGTGGAACGACTCTCTAGCACTAAGACCTCCTCAGCCGCAAGGATGTTGCCATCTTCACCGCGGTGAAAGACCTCGACCATCCCGTTTTTGGAGCCCAGGAGAAAATCCAAATCGCCATCCCCGTCCCAATCAGCAACTTGCGGGTGCGCCATGCGTCTTGTGATTTGGAATGTGGAGAAACCCTTGCTTCGCTCGATGTATTGATCCGTAAACTGCCATGATAGTAAGTGGACCTTTCCCGTTTTCAGAGCAAGTAGAAGCTCCAACCTTCCATCTCCATCCCAGTCACCAGCTGCAATGGCCGCGTTAGAGAAATCCCATCTTTGGCCTCCGATGTCTTCTTCAATTCCATTCAAAGGGTTGGCAGCAGAACTCCAATCCTCAAATTGCCCATCGGCTGCCCTGTGCAAATAAACAAATCTTGGAGGGCTGCAAAGCATGGAACATGACTTTGTCAAAATCACATCTAAGGCCCCATCACCGTCAAAGTCAGCCACAGCTAGGCCCCAAATGGGCCAAACAGGCCAAGTTGGCCTGAAACCGGCCAATGGGTTGCCCATCCTCATCAATGTGGACTGGTTTTTGCGCTCAAAAAAATACAGCCCACTGTCGCCCGCCCCTGGCCCCCCAGTGGTCAAAATGTCAATGTCACCATCCGCATCAAAATCAACGGCCGCAAAGGCCAACTTTCCCATGTTCGAAAGCGGCAGCTCGTGGCCATGTTCATTGCCCAGCAAGATCGCAGATCTGTTGCGGAGACGGCCGTCCGGGTCCAAATCCATCATCCACAGACCATGATTGTCTTGCAAGATCAAATCGAGGCTGCCATCTGCATCCCAATCCACGACTGCGAAGCATGGTGCCCCGTAGTCATTCGTGACTGAAAAAGCAATGGATCTGAAAACATTGTTTGACCCGAACTGTTCCAGAAGAGTTCCATTCACCTGCCGGAAGTATCTCATCCAACATGTTTTCGGAACATTCCACGAGCCATCCCCATCTGTCACCATGAGCAGCAGTTCCATCTTGCCATCTCCATCCCAATCCACGAGTTGTGGCCAAACTGGATCTGCAAAATCCAGATCGGAGAGCAGCTCTTCTACGTACCGTTCTTGTAGGTTCCCCTCGCAGCTGCCCTTCGCTTTCGGTCGGCACCATGCTGCTTCGCACCTGGGGGGTGCGCAGTCTCGCATACAGATTGGACGCGGTAGACAAGTGGCGGGCTGGGTCAAGTCACCTACTAACCAGCTGAGGTCATTGGGTATTGCGTAGATCCGACCATTTACCCAAAGATTCTCAGACAGGGCGCCCCCAGGCTGAACTAACTCACCAGCAAATGAATACAAATCACACGCAGCTTCAACCAATGACAGGCAGCCTGTCAAGGAAAGGGTGAAGCTGCCTGTCTTTTGCTCACATCTTGAGGGCTCTCCGGTCATCCCAAATAGCCTTTGGAAATGGAAAAGGACTCACCCATGGTTGGATTGATCATTTTCCTGTTCGGAAACGATGGATGCGTCATGTCCATGTTTGATTACTGGAGGGTAATACAACGAAATGATCATCCTTCTTAATTTCTTAACCCATGAGACATCCCATTGTTCAGAGCAAGGTACAAGTAGACTGAGAAGAGCAGCGTCGCAATGGCCATCGTCAACATTTTGAAGATGAAGCAAGTCAAAGGAAGTATCAAAAAATGTTTTGGGATACGAAATCTCCTCCTATCGAATCCAAGACATTTTATGTTACATAGAAAATTCAGACATGTTATTGAATCACTTCTAGCATCCTATGTAACACCAGTGAAACGGATCTTGGTTTCATGATCTTCGTGAGAATGTGCAGACCTTCACACTACCAGCAAGACCTTCATGCTCTCTTGAGCCCCACATCATATCTGCAGATCTGAAACGCCTTGGATAGCAGACCCTCCGCCCAGTATCGCCGGAAACGAACTGATGCTGTAAATCACAAAAGAGACCATATCATGCCATATCACACATTGCTGACATATCATTCAAGGGCCCTCCAGCGATTTCGCAGTCCAACCATTCAGTCGTGCCTTCGGCTCCGTATGTATTTGCAATGGCCAGGGTCCACATGCTCTGTGTCCCGAAGAGGCATTGACTTGTAGAAACAGCAAGACGTATCTGCACCTGCCAGGGCATTCATGGGAAAACGACGGCACCAACGGGGGAAGCCCAGCCCTACATCAATGGAGGGCTGAATTTCGATTGGATCCCCAGGTGTTCTGGGGATGCCATGCCACCTTTCGTCTCAAATGGTTGATGCCTGTTGATGTGGTGCCCACATCATGGGGGGAGATCAAGGATGTCACAGGGTCAACAGTGACCCCAAATGCAAAGCTTCCGACACACCTGCTGAGCTTGTGGAACTCAGCAAGAGTGTGCTGGATAGCCTTGTGGTGCCTCAGTGACTGGTGGGATTCGTGCGGTCGTTGCTTGCTCTCGGGACAAGTTGTCCCTTCTGTTGTGAGATAATAATTCTCTACGTATCTGAACGGCAGACTTGCATGTTTGCTGCGCAACAAAATTATAAATTGCGAAATCAAACACCGCTTGGTGTTCAAAATCTCGCGTGAGATTCTGCCAACTGTTTCCATTCGAGCATGAATTTGTGAACGGAAGTCTGTTGCCTGTTCAGTTCTAGACTCTCCCATGTTGTAAGAATTCCAACTGTCAGAGAGCTAGTCCCATATTGTATTGTATTGTGGAAACCGTAAACATTGGGAACCGGATAAGTTCACGCAACGCAACCAACATCACAAAAGCCATCACACTTTATCTGAAAAATAATTCCAGGAATTCTCTTCCAAAGCAGCGCCTCTCAGCCGTTGGCCCAAACCAAGCTGATCAAATCTATGTGCAATTCCTCTGCAAGACTCCTCGATGATAAAACACCTTCGTCACAAACTGAAGAAAAGTAAGTGGTTGGGCTTGAAAGAGTTGATATATGATCATCTGATTGGCTAGCTTAACCGGCCAAATCAGGCTTTGGGCCTCACACCACAACGAAGGCTGCTGGTCCAGCTTGTCCTGGCCATACAAAGCGAAATTCAGCGCGCTACGAGACTTGAAAGAAACTGCCACTCCAACAACCATTGACTCAATTCATTAATGTTATGAAGGTTTGATCCTCCATGTGAGATGATCGAATCCTTCCAAATGTTTCTCTGACTCAGTACCAGTAGTACCCGGGCAAGCCGGGGGCGGAAGTTTCCCAAGGTCAACCACTATAAGATCAAAGAAAACGGTGGCCTATAATTCAGAGGCAAAAGTGCCTATAGTTTGTTGGAATGGTTCTTTCAAAAAATTGTGCTTCCTGTTGCGCGACAAAACCACCACACAAAACCACCAGCACAAAACCAGCAAAACAAGACCGCCACACAAAGCCACCAACACAAAACCACCAACGCAAAACCACCAACGCAAAACCACCAAC
>VSDK01022793.1:514887-576521 GCA_009767595.1 Symbiodinium kawagutii
TTCTGTCGGAGCATCCATGGTCAGCACTGATCCTACCAGGCAAACCTGTGGAAACCCATTGAGGGACCAACACCATCACCTTTCATTTCCTTGATGGATTTTTTGCACCAATGGTAGATGAAACACCAACAGGCAGTGGCAGCACGAAAGCAAACTCTGCATCAAATCTAAAGTGAAACACCTTCCTTGCACATCACTTTGCGCAATGAACATTTTGGATCAAAACCTGCTTAGCACCAGCGACGGTGCCCTAACTGTCTGGGCCAGGGATTGCCGGGCATGGTTCTCAAGACCGCGCACAAGCCACATGTTTGGATATTCTTGGCCCAAAAGGGTCTGTGCCGCTTTAGAAACCCGAATCGATGCTGATCAAGCTCTTCAGCTAGCATGCTGCTGATGAAATTCATCCAGCCAAACATTTTCTAAGAAAGAGATGGAAAGAGGTCTTGTGAACATGAGGCACTTCAGACGATTTCAGACGTTTATTCAGCACACAGCTCCAACCTTTGACGAAACTTTTCTGGCTCCCAGCCCGGAAAATACTTCTCCGCACATGGTTGGCTCCAAAAATGTCGCTGACTTGTCGGGCAAATGCCTCAACCAAAGGCTGATGACACCTCGAGCTTTCTGGTCTGCCAGCTGAGAGTACCACGAAAGCATCGACCGACAAGGATTTGGGATCTTGAGTTCTGCGCAACGAGAAAAATCAGCACCCCTTCTGGCAAGAAAATGTACATGGATTAACGTTGAGCCCACCAGGCAAACTGTTGACAATCTTGGAAAGTATAGCAGGTCTTTGCCTTCAAACAACGCGGCCACCCTTGTTTGATGGTTTCTGGACCAACGGCAAATGATACACAAATAGGCAAAACCTCACCAAAACAAACACTTCGGCCCATCTGAAATGAAGCTAACCCTACCATTCAAAGGGGTGGTGGGGCATTGTTGGCACCAATGCAAATAACATGTTTGCATATGTTTGGCCGAAAAGAGTTGGGGCCGCTTTAGAAACTTAAAGCGATGCTGCCCGAGCTCTTCATCTACATTGCTGCTGATGAAATTCATCCAGCCACAAACTTTCTACGAAAGAGATCTAGTGAATCTAGTGAGCACAAGGTGTTTCAGCCATTTATTTCCAGGCGTCTTTGTGCGCAGGTCTTGTTGGCTTATCTGCAACTCCAGCCTCCTCCTCCTCCCCCGCTTCCTGAATCACGGTTCCTACCTCTCTCTACTATGTTTGCGCAGGTTTCGTTGTCCTTCTGAGTTTGCTTCAAACAGTTTTCGGACTTGTCTTACGTTGCCTTACAAGGGTTAACATGCCAGATCGTCTGGTCTTTACAGTCCGCTCCGCGCGGGAACGATTTGGGTTTCGGCACATGATTCACATGATTGTCCTGTGGTCAGAAGTTCTATGCCAGCCCGTGTCAGTTGAACACTTCCCACAGCATGGCTTCTCTGGCGAAGTCGAAGAAAAACCCCAATGTACAAGGCAGTTGCGCAGCTGCTCCTGTCGGGTGGCCAATTCCACTCGCAGTGCTGTGGCATGGCAAATGCAAATCCATCCCAGATTGATCTCGAATCATGAGTTTGCTTATCAAGAACTTCACGTATCACTACCATGTTGAATCGGTACAACTTCAATTCTGCATGCATTTCGACCTGCCATGGCAAAGAAAGAGGAGTGGGCACATCCATTCTGGTGGCACTAGTGAACCAAGTTTGCAGATGCTCCGCCTATACAGTGCAGGTTTGACAGAAGTGCAGGTTTGACAAAACTCATTCCCCCAGATTAAGCTCACACGAAAGGGATTTGGAAAAAGAAACACTGCAGCATGTGTGGTTAGAAATGCTGTTTCAAAAAAGAATTGTCCTTGTTCACAGTGTGAAGCACAGTGTGAAGCCCTCTGCTTCAAGCGCTTGCTCACGAGTTCCGCAGCTAGCACCGAACAGTCCAGCCATGGCGAACAGGGATGCTGTCGCTCCATATCAGCACTGAAACGCAAAGGGCCCAATTGCTTCTCAGCACTCCTACTCACTTGCCTCTCACCTTCGAAGCGAAATGGTTCCCACACGATCCTTGGTCAACAGTTGAAGTGATTTTGACATGCCTGTACTGAGCTTACATGGTGACATGAATCTGCCTGCTCTACTAACCATCCTCAAACGGCTGCAGTTCCATGCAAACAGTTCGTACGTGCAAAACATCGAATCGCCTCATGATCTACGTCACTCTCTACTCCCTGTACCATCGGTTCTGTGAAAAAGCTTCCGCATCAGAAGAAAGCACACGTCATCCAAATTCCCCTCAGCGTAGTCTCATCTGCAAAAACTTCCCGCACATCTTTGCCACATCTGTCACTTCATTTCTTCGCCAACTATTTGAGCTGTTGCAAGATGCAACCCACTCAGGTCAATCATCATTTTTTGAGTCTGTCGTTCAACCAGCTAATTCTGGATAGGGAAGCTGGTGGGCGAGCGACAATTCGACCACCCAGCTCAACCTGACTTCCCATTAGACTATCCCTCACCTTTAAGTGCCTTCTGCAAACATTTGCAGTCAAATGAAAGCTGAAAGTTGGGTTCCGGCAAGAGAACTTCCCACACCAATAATGAAAGCTGCAAATGCGTATGATATAGGTCCTCCTGCCAAATGGCGGATATAAACTAAAGACCAACTTGCTGCTTTATCAGTAGGTTTTTCACATTATATATATGTGGATCCGCTATCCAGGACAGCCAACGAAAGGCCTTGGATGTTCTGCGAGGTGGCAACCACGGTTCACCTTGCACTTGACATTTGTCCCTTCTTCCGAAGCTGACTCCCTTCAAGTTACCTAAAGAGATTGGATGTTTGTCTGCTTCTTGTGACTCTGTTTTCCCACCTCTGGTGATCTACGGATGCGAAGAGCCCCAAAACTTTGCTTCTGTCGAGCTTGTGAAACTCTATCAGACTGTGCTGGATGGCCTCAGGGTGCCTCAGAGACTGGTGGGATTCAGGTGGTCCTTGTGTGTGTCTCGGTGTGCAAGTCGTCCCATCTGTTGTGACAACAACTCCTCTCCCTTACTGCAGACTTGCATGCTTGCCGAGCAAAGAAATCCATTGTGAAATCAAACACCACTTGGTATTGAGAATCTCTGGTGAGGTTCTGCCAAGTCTTTACACTCACTTATGAATTTGTGAACGAAAGTCTGTTGCATATTCTGCTCTGAACTCTGCCATGTTGCAAGAATTCCCAACTGTCAGAGCTGGTCCCTGGTGATCTTATATCATAGAAAGGCATCTCACTTCCTGCAAATGTTGGAAACAGGACAAGTTCATGCAATGCAACCAACATCACAAAAGCCATCACATTTTATCTAAAAAATATCTCCAGGAACTCTCTTCCAAACTACTGCATCTCACGTGTTCGCCGAAATCAGGCTGATCAAATCTTTGTGTGGTTGCTCTGTGCGATTGTGGGGCTTTGCGCATCACACTTGAATACACAAGACGGCTGTCGACAGGTGGATACGCACTTTGAACCTGGTACTTGGGTTCCTGCACAGCCAAGCTGTCAAGCTTGTCCTGGCCAGGACACGAGACACAGCGGGAAACGAGACTTGAACACTCTGCAATTTTAGCAAAGACTCAATTCTCTATACTATAAATACAAGTATCTATGAGTTTCATGAAGGTTTGAGCTTCAATGTGAGATCGAATCCTTCTAAATGCTTCTCTGACTCCCACGTCTTCTCCATCAAAACTAAACTGCAAATTAGAGAACCGGCCCCTGCGACTGTTTCCCTTGCCTTACGGGGCACACTGTGATCAAGTCATTCGGCACAAAGTGGCGATCTTGTGCGTCGTGGTGTTGCCCTTTGCCACTTGATTCCTGAGAAATGTTCACCAAAAACTATTGATGACCAGAACCTGTCGCAGAGTCTTGGTTGCACAGTTCCTGCTTGGTTCCTGAAAAACCAATGGATGACTGATTAAGCACCGGTTGTCCACTGACCATTGAAAACCAGCCTGGATGCTGTGCAACCAACCCCCGCAAATTGGCTTGCAGACACTGAACCTACGCTTGAACATGTCTTTACTTCTAGATCTGTGTTGGTTGGTTCATGATCGACTCATGTTGCCATATGTGTTTCTTTACCTTCTCGACCTGGGGCTCCCACCTCTGAGATCCAATGGAGTTCCATCACTGATGAGGCTGCACCAATGAAGACCTCAGAAAACCCTGAGGAAATCTGGGGCATCCACCGGGGGAACGCGCCTATTGTCTTTCTATTCGAAGTTTCTTTGATGCCCCCAGAAAGCTAAACTGAAGAGCATAAGTTTTGCCGCAGTGGAACTATCGAACTTCCAAGGACATCAAGGACGACCATCTGCTAGCAACACAGTCGTCCCCTTAAAGCTGCGGCCTGCCAAAGCCGTGCCAAAGCAGCTTACTCTGCTTGAGCACCTCAAGATCTAAGAAGTCAACAATTGTGACCATGCAAGATCTGATAAATCTGATAAATCGGTTCGAAAACCTGGTGCATAATCCCTCGGATTGTAGTATAACTTACATGGCCACCGCTCAAGTCACATGTGTGTGTGTGTGGGTGGCCCAAGCATCAATTAATTGCATGTTGTCTAGGAGTCTATATGTTGTATATCCAGCGATTGCTGGTGACCTTCTTGCTTCACAGGTGTGGTCAGCATAGCCTGAACAGGTTTTGGAGCTGAGGCAGCAGCCCAAAGCAACACTCTGAAGTCCTCAGCACGAACTCTGAAGTCCTCATCTGATGACACAGACATTCAGAGACTGCACGCACTGGGCATTTCTTGTGTCTTACTAAGAGATTGGAAGTTGAAGGCTGCATGCTTGTGGTGTCGCAAACTTTTCAATTCACAAAAGCAAATCAAAGATCGCGGTGCAAATGCCACTCGAAAATTGATTGTCATAATCATCCACAACATCCACATAACATGCATGACTTTTGAATGGTGGCATGATCCCACTATAGGATATGAGTGGCCATGTGACCATGGATGGTCATGGCATCTGAGCGCCCGAACTGGAAGCTGTCTGTCGGCATGGATCTGCCACGGCAATCTGTGAGGCGCTGGAGAAACGATCGAAGTGCTGAACTGTGGAGAGGAGTTGGCACCGGTAGAATCAAACATAAAACCGCAGTGTGATATGCAACGTAAGACATAAATAGAGAATATAAATTAACCAGAATTAAACATGTAAATTAGGTGCTGAAGATTGTTTAAGAGTATATCACAGCGGTGCTTGCAATAGTTTCGACATGTTTGGACCATGGTGTTCAGTATACAGGCATACAGGTGTTGGTCTGGTTTGCATGGCGAACCTTCCCCAAAGCGCTTGTAAGACCTAGTACCAAGGGCAAAGCTCAAGGCCCATTGTTTACATTTTCAAACTTGGCCAAGCGTTGCTGAGTTCTGGGAGGAAACCGTCCATCAGCTTCAACAAAGTCTTGAGTCCGAGACCAAAACCTGCTCAGAAAAGGTATGGTTGGCCAACGTTAGCACCTGAGTGGCCCGTAATGGTCAATAAGGTGGATCATAGTGTCATAGGAGTTCTACAAACCATTACTGTACATCAACTGATCAACACACTGATACGTCCATAAGTTTACCCAGAAAAATGGGTAGTCTCCCTCTTCCAAACTACCGTCTTGGGATGAGGGCAGAGTGTCCATTCTGCATGAGGATAAACACACCATCAATGCCGCATGATTTCTGTAAGGTGCTGCAGCTGATGACCTCAAGAGTTCCATGAAGATGCCTGCTGTCCAAGGTTTTTTTGCGCTTCGCCCCCCAAAAGCTTTTGGCAAAAGTAAGACAGTGGAGAAATGTTGTTGAAACTCCGGATGCTTTGACTTCTTGGATGTTCGCCTCTCAGGCTCTGGATGAACCTTCTTGTTGTCCACAGTGACTTTTCAACCTCGCAAAGGAAAACAGAACAAACATCTCTTCGTCAAATCATGCTTAATCGCCTTCAAGATTACTTGCTCCATACGTCATTGGAGCAACCTCCACTGAGGCTGTGGAATGCAGGTTGCTGATTTGTACTGCAGGCAATCGCTGATGCACCGACATCAACCAAAGGGAAATGCAAGTGGCGTCACGTTTTTCGCACCGGGCGACACGGTACTTGGCAACACCAAAATCTATGCAATTACAAAGAGTTGCGGCGATTGGTTTACAGTGTGATTCTTCAGACCAAACTGTCCAAAGCAAAATGAAAACTTTCTCCTTTGGAGATTCCTTGTTGTGAGACCAAAGCACAATACCTACACCTGGCTTAGCTATTCCGTCTCTTTGTTCCGCAGACTCGTTAGACTCAGCTGGCTTGTACTTTTCGTCAATCTTCTTTGGACGGTTTGCCAAGTTATTGCATCTTTTTGAGCTTCCGTCTTTGAGTATGGTTTCACCAGTTGCTGCTCGTCGATGTTCTGTAAACTATCCAGCTCGGCGATGAACAGAATGCTTGTGGCATCTTTGACAAACTCCAGATCATCATCAGCCTTCATCAGGATGGCTGGTAGCACGAAAATAGTCATTTGAGCAAGGAACTCGTTCAATCAATGAAGACAGAAATCTAAAAAAAAGACTCCAGCTGCGGTATCCCGCAAACTTGTCATTAAAGTATATGTGTCTCCAAAAAGGACGCCACTCTCCCGAAGACCATGAAGGCACCACAACCCTCACCATGACCGAAACGAGCAAAGATTCTATAAACCTTCTCACTTCCGCGTCCGACTCGCCATTGCAGTCTCTGTCTCCCACACAAGTACACTGAGAACCTTTTGGTACAACAACAGCTGGATGACAAAAATGCCTGTGTATTCAATTCCCACCGACAGCCATACATCAGTGTAAACGGAAACTGGCTCCAAAACATCCTTGCTTTCAAATTCCTTTTTCCAGGCTTCTTTGACATTCCAGATCAAGCGTACAGCAGAGCTGAAGCCAGCGTAGATGTAAATTAGAACGGCTGCATTCCGAGGATCAATCTTCAGCGCTGAGTACAAGCTAAAATACACCGCAAGACTCTCTATCAATGAGGACACAACTTCAGCCATCTTCTTGTAGTACTCCTTCTTACGGTTTTGCCTGGCCTTTGCAGAGTCTTTTGAGTCGTCTTCTCCTGCTCCCTTTGTCTCCACCTCTCCCTCTCTCTCTATCTTGCTGTGTTTCTCTGTGTCCAAGCAAGGTTTTCTTTTCTTTTTCTTCTTTTTTTCTTCTGTTGTGTTTTCCCTTGTCTTTCTTGTGGGTCCCTTTCTTCGCTCTCGTCAATCTCTTTCTCGTCAAGCACAATGCTTTGATCGGCTTCTCTTGTTCCGGCCTCTTGCTCTTCTTGGTCCTGTGACTGCTGTTGGTGCAATTCATTCATCTCAACATATTCTTTAGTATCCTCTTCTGGATCATCGATGCTCAGCCAACCACATGCGTCTATAAGCCGTCGCGCAAACGGCAGCAGACAGAGACAAATTACTGCGAGGATCGACTGGGGCTGCTGAATCCATTCGGAAATAAAGGCCCAAAATTTCTCGGGGTCGGGGGCCAAGACAGAGCTTACCGACTCTTCATCCATAGCCTTCGGCTAGGACAGGCCTTGCCACGTTCACTAAGCTTAAGCCAAGTTGAATCACATGCCAATCAAGCCTGGGATCTTCATGCGACTTCCACAGACATGGTCCCAGTCTAGCCTAGGAGTACCAATCAGTTTGGCTTTAAGATGCTTAAATCTCGACACTTTTGAAAGGATGCGAACTCACGCTCCATGCCATCCCTGCACCCTGAGGCACCGACATGAACTGTACAACGAGGACGTTCAGATGAGGCTGAACTGCGCAATTTCAGCACAAATTCCGTTGGTTCAACGGGGAGCTCTCCAGCGTTGGAAACGGCAAAGAAGCGTTGAAACCTCCGGAGAGCGCTGATCAAAGCTGCACCTCTTCAAGCCCTGAGTTCTGCCACCTCAGCATGGACAAGTCTACCAGCTTGTAGCTGTCTTGTCATTCTTTGACAAATGGTGGTTTCTTAGAATTGGGGACCCCCAAAATCATCCATTATGAATCATTTATAGTAATAAACCAACCATTTTTGGATATTCTTGGGGTCCCCCATTTTGAGAAACCACCAAATGGCACACAACTGGAAGTAGTAGATCACAAGATTCATCACAAAATCGCATGGCTTCGCTTTATGTTTGCAAGGTGTCCTTCTCATCTGAGACCTGAACTGCCCAACAGTATTGAGCATCAGCGAAACTTCTGGTGAGTCTCAAGGGTTGAGGCTCCTCCAAGAAGCCACACGGCTGGCCGGGCCCAATGCATAACGGGCCACGGGCCTGGGTGACTTCTGTGTCCAAACTTTCAGCAGCGAAGCCATCGAACCCGGCGCGTTGTTCAGCTGTGAACTCAAGCTGCGTTGTGAATTGCTGAGGTTTCTTCCTACAGATTTTTGACTCCAGGTTTATTGATGGACTGGTGGATAGACTTACTATGACTGATTGAAGTAATATGATATAGAGATGTAGAATGATGCAAACGATATGTAGCAGGTGCTAAGTTACCTGAAAACGGTTGAAAACACATACTCCCCAAGTTCTTCGCTCGGAAGCGCCAGAACATTTCTTGCTCTGTTGCTAAGGGGTGTGCCAAGAGTTCCGAAATCTAGAACACAAAACCTCCCGGCTTCAACCCCTCTGAAAAATATTAGTCAACCACCCACGGTTTAATAATTAGTAATTATAGGGAAACTAAAACAATGTTTGAATCCACCAACCAGTATATTGTACCATGTCAAACAATCTGACGATCCATAGAGCACTGGTGATCCCATGGTCCCAATGTCTCACCTCGACCGTCGACGGTTGCAGCTTTCCTAGGGCCAAAACCTCGGCCACGGAATCCGAAAAGTTCATCAATTGACTGGGGGTCAATAGCCCAACTGATGGTAAATGATCATGGTTAACGATGGTGAACGATTCGTGATGGTTAATGATGATGGCAAATGATGGTTAATGATGGTTAATGATGGTAAATGATGGTTCATAAGGAGAGGGTTGATTAATGATGGTAAATGATGGTTCATAAGGAGAGTGCTGGTTAATGATGGCAAATGATGGTTCATAAGGAGAGTGTTGATTAATGATAGTTAATGATGATAATTGATGATGATTGTTAAATGTTGTCTACTGATTAGTGTGTACCCCCCCTTCAACTAGCTTAGGGGTTAACATGAGGGGGTCACCCTAACTAGTAGACAACATTACACCTAGTGAACATCACCCAAATGGCCAGGTTAGTCTTTGTTGGGTTGTTCACCTACACATTTGTTGGTTGGTTAATATTGACCCATGCCACAGCCAACTGCAATCTAAGACCATGAAAGGGGAACATGATCCAACAGTTCCTACATGTTCTGTGATTCTGGGATTCTTGTAGCCCATCTTGATGGTAACTACATACTAGTAAGATTACCACAGAAATCCGGTTAAACCCGATTGAGTAAAACACAAATGCTGCATCTCTGATTGGACATCACTCGAGTCAAGCTGGCTAACTTAGGGAAAAGATGAACAAAGAGCAAGACAGCCAAAAGGTGGATCATAGGAGTTTCTGCACGAACCACCATTGGATCAACATGGTTTACCCGGACAATTGGTAGCTTCCCCCTTCAAAGCTACCACTTTGTGATACTTGGGGGCAGAGTATCCACAATGCCTGACGGTAAACACATTAAACATATCCATAAACCATCGTCAAATTGGCTCCGCAACTGAGCTGCTCCAACGACAATGCACAGCGCTGTCGTGTCGATGCATGCTATGGTCTTAGAACAATATTATATTAGCATTATCATAGTCATAATATTTTGATAGGATTCCCATGGGAATAGTGATACTATAATAACGTGATATATCATGATAGATAATGTTGTAGCATTACACCACTCAACAACTACTGGCTGTGTCTTTGGCATCCATTGGCTGCACCTTTTAGAGCTGGGTAGATAGCTTTGGGTTCCAATGGGTAGCACCAAGAAAATGAAAAGACTGGACACCCAGGACCAAAAAGTTTAGCATCAGGAGAGATCTTGGGATGACCATTTTTGCGAGTCAAAAGCGTCCACCAAGGTGCAATCGAAATTGAAACCCAACTTGTTCAACTTTGTTTCAGGTCAAATTTGTGTCTTAAATTTGTCGGTCCAAGGCCTGAAAATACCTCTGCTGTTGAGTTTGTTTGGCTCCCAGAGTTGATAGGACAAAGGGACGTGGAGGGTGTCGCCAAAGGACTTATGAGGGAATGCTGTGGTTCGAAGTGCCGGTTTTTCGCAGGGAAATCTTGGGTCCAAGAGTAACAATGGCAAGACCGTGTCGTGTGAATTCCCATCATCGAATCACTCACCAACCATCCGATTAGACAACATTGGGTGGAAATGAATTACCAAAGGGTACCTGATCGGTTTTGACGCATGGACCATCTCCGTGTCAAATCATCTAATTTCACAACCATCCAATCAATGGTCCTGGACCGGAATAAGTGACACCTTATCGCCACACCAAGCCATCCAATTTGACTGGCTGGTGGTTTTACACCTCTGAAAAACATGCTCATCAATCAGCCAACCATTCTAAATACTAGGGACAAAACCATTCTTAAAACCACCATGTGCAACTGATTTCCCAGGGTTTTCCAAAACAAAGATAGTGGTTTTCCATTGCTAACCGTGCTCCCTGGGAAAATCTCCCTAAAAATGCTGGTTTTCCCATAACCGTAGCTAATTTTCCCGTCAAAAATGTTGGTTTTCCATTGCCAAGTCCGGTCACCAACGGGTAAGTATAGGTACATCCCTAGCATGTCCTGTCATTGTTGGTTGCTATCTCTTGCAATCAGCTTCGTCCACCAAAACTTCGCTGGCACTCTGATCCCTAATTCTGCTGCATCGCCTGAGCCTCGCACAGCCATGGGATCACGTTCAGGTCGTCACAAGGCGGAGTCAACAGCTGCTGCGGTGGCTTTTTTGTGGGACCTATATGGTGCCATTTGTTCCATGAGCTGATCATATGTTGAACCTTTTTTTATTCTTTTTTGGATTATCGACACCATATGCATAATCATTTTACACCTGCCATCACCTGCCTTTTTCGGAGTTTACAATGTAATTTTGAAACGGGAAATGCAATCTTCGCCCTACCACACCTGATCAACCACCCTGATCAACATCAATTTCCAATGGTGCCAGACCGGAGCTTTTCCCTGACTCTTTGGGTTGCACATGGGCTGTCCTTTGCAGCATCTCAGCCCAAAAAAACCTGATCAAAGTTCGAAACTTTAGGTGCATTGGAGTTTGCAATAGCCCCCCGTCTCTTCCTCCACTTCGCTTCCTTCACTTCCTGACTGCTCCATCTCATGCAGTTCCGGTTGACCAGCTCTGGGATCTGGGCCGGGTCCCTTGAGAGCGGCCTTCAGTGATGTGTTGGGTGGCCAAACCTGCTTCTTCTGGTAGACCTCTTGCCAGCTTTCTCTTCTAAGGATCCACTGGTTGCAGTCACTGTAAACCATTGTAATCAAGATGACGTGCAATAGAAACAGCAAGGCATACACCCATACAGCACCGAAATTGTAGCCATACTTCCAAATCAGACTATCTTCATGAAGAATGGAAGATGCCTTTTCATCCCAAAAGTCTTCGAATGCAATGTAGAGGACCACTAGCATCTGGAAGAAAAAACAAGACAACAAGTACCAATCAAGAGTTGTCAAATATGGTTTCACTGGCAACCATCCAGAAAGAACAATTTTGTAAGCCACAGTTGTCAGGAGGAGAGTCAAAAGGCAGTCAACTTTCTTGTCTGGAGTTTCAAACGTCCCGGCGCAACGTGTGAAAGCGACACCAGTGCCCTGAGTGAAGAACCACACGAACAAGCAAACATTCACGATGTAGAACTTGGGGTTCCTCTCCACATAGATGTGCAAATCAAATCTCGCCCGATTGAATGGTCCTTTCTCTTTGATGACCTGCAGATGTGGTGGTGGTGCATTCTCCACCGTCCACTCTACTGGAAGGTTGCGGTCTTCTCGCGTTTGCACATTCTTCAGATTTCCCGCTCCAGCAAATAAGGCCTCGAATTTCATCATGTAGTTTGGGATCTCACCAACCGCCTTCATGGGAAGCCAGGGTTTTTGAAACGTTTTGTTTGAACATCTTCTGCAAAAAGAGCAGCCATACTGGATGTCAATTGTGGCAAAGCTTTACCAAGCACGGTAGTCTCCATTGAAAACCGTTGAAACACGCAAATCAAAAAAACACAAATACATATAATATTAGATCATATAATGTCAAAATACATCAAAATATAGAAAATATTTCAAGATTGAAAACATAGATATAGACACATCATATCATGTTATAATATAATATATATAATCATTTATACACATCTATCTAAAAGAACTCCAACACAAAGGCAGTCATGCCCTGCGCGGCCTGGATGCGAAGCAGCTGCCTATCAAAGGGCATGTGTTGCAAGTGAAGTCGATCGCTAAAGGTCGCTTGGATCTTCCAGTCATGCAGAACCTTCAGTGCAAGTCGTGGTCGCTTGGTCGTGGATCAGCCATCGATTTCCCAGGAACCCACTGGGTCAGGAACCCCAGGTGGGCTGGTGTTTTTTGACCTTCTTATAGATTTCATTGTGTTCTCTCGGCCAAAAATCGTGTTTTTATTGCTTCCTTATTGTTTTACAGGGCAAGCCTGCATGTAACATCATGTTGCACCACACAAAAAGGCAAATGGGCACTGATGTGGAAGTCTATCTCAGAAACGTTTTCCTGACCGTTCTTGTAGTCGTTTTGGACCCGTTCCTGCCCCACTGTTCTTGCCAAGATGAGAGCGTTATAATTGGTTTTTTCTTCCACATCGTCTTTTGAATGGAAGCTGTTTTGCTCCAGAGGGGCATGTTCTTACTAAATCTAATGGACGGGGGGTTCTAAACTTCAAATTGACAACTGAAAGAAGGAATTGTGATCCCGGGATGGAGAAGGATGCGGTTCTTACATAATATGTGGCGGTTTCCCCATGGCTAGCGGGGACCCCCAAATCATCCACTATAAATCATTTATAGTAATAAACCATGCAACCAGTTTAGGGGGTCCCATATTTTGAGAAACACCCATATGGATATACGTAGTAATAATTGCAATGTAAAATCAAATTCTGCCCCTGCACCTCGTTTGAATTCCACAGAGTATTTTGAAATCCGAATATTCTGCAAAATCTTGCAGCTTGCAGGCGTTCTATTTCCCTTCCAATCTACAAATATCTGTCATATTTGGCATGAGTGATCAAAAAGGTTTCAGAGAATGAGCGCTGCCAAGAGACATGACCACCAAATTCGTCGAAGAAGTGAATTTGCCGACTGTCCAAGATGATTTCCTGTTCACGGGTCACCTTGTTCATGAAGGTCCACTCCTTGAATTCAGGTCACAACACGGATAGACCATGCAATCGACATGTTGATCAAATAAAGCGTCTCTGAATGTCTATCATAGCGTGGCTATAGCGTGGCTTCAGGTATGTCATCCACGAGTTATTATACATCAGACAAGACAACAAACTCAAAAAGTTTCAGACACGGACATGCCATGATACATGACAACTCATGTAAACCAAGACTCCAAGGCCAAATGTTTTTTCCAGTTGTGATCTTTTGCATCTTTCTGATCTGAGTCATCTTCAATAGTCACACTCAGCAAATCCTGCTTTTCTACACAGAGATATGCAGGATACTCCACTTCCATCGCTTCTATCGCTTCCTTCGCATCCAAACCTGCTGCATGGCCCGTGTGGCTACTTTCCTGGACTGGCTTTAGTCCTTAGTAGAACAAAAACAAATCGTGGCAAGTCCTTTTTGAAGCACAAGCCTCAACCACACCAAAACCCATGATCGCATGCTGAACACAAGAATAATTTCAATGCTCATCATGGCGCTACTTCCACAAATGATCCTTGCTTAATCATTCTACCGCTGGCCCATCGGTCAAGCTTCCGATCACCACCGTCTGTTTTTCGAAACTTCCAGGTTCATAACCCAAAATGTGACCCTCCACAGTAGCCACAACACGTTTTCCGTTCCTTTCTGTTCGATATTTGATCGTTTGCCAGATCGACATCAGGGTCGGATCCACGTATTCAAACTGCAGCTTGAAAGTCGCAGTGAAGGTCTCTTTGAGCTGATCTATCTCCAGGATGTCCATTACCTCGGTAAATTCTCAGTAACTTTCAGTGTCTCGGCTCAAATCTCAATGACTCTCAATGACTCCCAGCGACTCTGAGTGACTCGAAGTGACCCTCCGCAACTCTCAGTAGCTCTTAGTGACTCTGTCTGATCGCAAAACTTCATCCTACTGGTAGCTTTGCGGTG
Organism: Symbiodinium kawagutii; assembly: GCA_009767595.1. Lineage (NCBI taxonomy): Eukaryota > Dinophyceae > Suessiales > Symbiodiniaceae > Symbiodinium > Symbiodinium kawagutii. The sequence continues at coordinate 529,320 of VSDK01022793.1, forward strand.
ATTTTTGGTGACCGCATGAGCGGCGCAATGCTAAGTGCAGCGCATTTGCCCTCACTCTGAACTCTTTAGCTGCAGCTTCCGGTTCTTGCAATTTCTTCTCCTTGTAGTTGTCTGTGTGAAACCTTTGGAAATCATGGCCTCTGTAAGTCTGCAAGCCCGGTTTGAACTCCGGGGAACGGAGCGTGCTCAACCAGAGATCATTCTGCTCTTGGCCTGAGGTTTTTGTAGGCTCCGCCCAGGGCGAATACCTCGAAAACATGGCTCTCTATGCTATGTGCGAACATATTGCGGACAGAGTTCACGGAAACTTCCAGCTAGTTTCACCTAAAGACATCAAAAGACATAGGAAACTTCCAGCTAGTTTCACCTAAAGACATCTAAAAAAACCTAAAAGGCGATTGAAATTGACTCAATGTCAATTGCAGAGGCCATAAAAGAGGCCACATATTTCGCGGCTGCAACATTGTACTGTACCCAGCTGAATGAGCCGAAAATGACAACGTGCAACCTCGCAAGCCTACAAACAGAAAAAAATGGACAGCAAGGCCACGCAAGTGACCCTCCGACTTGTCCTGCTATGAACTGAGAACAACCGTACCTGCATCAAGCGTCGTTTGTTTTCCATTCAGCTTCCTGTAAAGATCTAAGGTCAGGGGATCAAGAGGAATCCTCCAATGACATAGTGGGCAAATGCTGTCATTTCACGAACCCAGTTCTCAAATGTTGAGCTGAACCCAGTTCTCAAATGGTGGTTTCTCAAAATAGGGTACCACCAAATCATCCTTTATGAATCATTTATAGTAATAAACATGTGATAAACCAACCATTTTTGGGGTCCCCCATTTTAAGAAACCACCAAATGTTCTCAAGCACTTTCTTTGCTTCCGACGTTTGCAACTGGGAACCCAGCGCCTGATGTTCCTGTGAAACTGAAATTGCTTCGGAGGCTAAGCCTGGATGCTGCGTCAGTACATCGTTCAACACAGCATCTGACAAGATCAAAAAAGAACACCTTCGAATATTAATGGTTGAAATGATCACTGATTAGCAAGATTATCAAGAGATGTTTCGGCTATTGTTTAACATTGTTTAACAGTTGTTAATCAAATCAACAGAACTGACGCAAGTGAACTGACTTCACTGTGGCGCGAGCAATGTTTCCAGCCACAGGACCTACACTTCATCTACCAGTCCTGTAGAACCGCAGCCTAAAGGGTTACCATGGGACACCCAGAAATAAAATCTCGCAGTACACAGTTGCGACGCAGTCAGTTGCTTGGAACCTTTTCTGCTAGAAACAAATCAAACAAATAATGCACGGGCACGTACAACCGGTTGACATGTAAACCATCTCGTTTGGACACTGGCACGTTACTACAGCAAAATTCTTGACCATCTGCTGGGCTACAACATCACTGCTTTGAAGCCTCCAGCCACCAAGCCATGAAGCACTATGGATCACGATCACAAGGGTCGGATGGTCTCAAGCTAATTTCTCCAAGAAGCAGCTGCGCCCGCTTGCAGTTTGAAGAGGTTCCGCTCCTTCACGTTCAACGTAGTCTCCCCACATTGCACAGACCAACGGATCTCACCGCCTGTTGCAAGCTGTCTGGCTGAAATGTCAAATATCCTTCCGCTTGCAGCTACACAACTTACACACCATTCAACTGCTCACCCGCCTGACTTGGAGGGCACTTGACGTAAGAGAATGCCACGTTTGCCGTTGTGCTGCGGAGCCTTCTCCAGGCCTAGTGCAGAGCTGCATTGCAGACTGGGGTGATGTCATGAGCGGTGCAAGGAACGCACCAATGTTTTGATGCTCCGATTCCTGCATTGAATTTTCTGATAAGAAATTCCCGCCAATTTGGGCCAATCACACCTCATCTCGAGCTGACACCATACCTATGATTCTATGATCTATAGGGACATCTAGGGTAATATCTGTAGTCTTACTGGCTACGGGTCCGGCATCTATTCCTACCTTCCCAACATCCAACCACTAAAAGATGCTAGAAGTATAGAAAATTGATGTTGGCCCATACCACCTCACATCCACCTCACTGTCATATCATAGAACTTCCACTGGCGATGTCTTTGTGGGTTTCCTGCCTCGAAGCTCCACCTTGTCATCTGGCCGGAAGGTGCTGCTATGCTCGGATGCAGCAGAAGCCTTGGGATAGGCAGTGCGAGCAGCAGAGGCCTATTGAAGTCAACGTGACTGATTTGTTTGGGAAAGTCTGTGGACACAAAGATAATTCTTTCAATCATCGACAGACTCAACTTCTGGGAAAGCACAGGTATCTGATGGTTGCTGATGCTGTTGTGGGAGAGGTTATAAGGCAATGGGCGTACATCTTCGTCCTGTATACTGAGGAGAGACCTGCATAGTCGAATGGATCAGAAATCCATCATCTCAACATGGTACCGTGTTCAAGAACATTGCTGGATAAGGCTCTCCTGGTCGGGCCTTTTGTTCAAGAGGTGATCTTGGAATGGTTTCAAGAGAATCATCTTTAAAAGATCTTAGTTCCGCTTATTGGCCTATCGTTTGTTTGTTCCATTTATCGAGCACGCATTTGAATGCATCACTGGCCCACAGAGCTGCAAGAAAGTCCCTCGCCTGACCTGTAGTTATTCTAACTACTTGACTGTGCGATGACAATTACTTTGAGACATTTGGGCTGGGGTGCACATGGATTCACAATTTGGATGTGTCAATGAAGTCGTATGAGCAGTTGGGAAACACATGGAGGAAACAATGTCCTAATTTGCACAGTAAGGGGGTTCGTGAGATGACATGGGAGACAAAGGGTACGTGAGGGATGAGTGGGAAACACATAGGGATAATTAGACGGCGCAAAGAAAACAATTTCTTCCATCCTGATCATCGCTGAGCAGGGAAAGCGCAGAAAAACAATAAAAATGTTATGGCGCAACCGAGGGTTGCAACGAACAAAAAATGGAACAACAAATGAGAAATCGAGAAACCATGGCGAAACGTAAACCAGGAGACACGTTTGAAATATTTTGAAATCCCCCGGCCCTGCAATCCACTCTTTTTAAAAACAAGAATGCAAACAACAAACTATTTATCAAACGATGTGTGTTTCACAAATACGCGCCATGGAATTCACACATGCATGCCGTGCATTTCAGAAATACATACCGTGTTTTTCGCAAATCCACACCCTGCACATCCATGTGCTATTTCAAAAAATATACAGTAGAACATGTGTTTGCACGCCCTCAGCATCCCCCGGCATTTCACAAATACATGCCATGTATCTCACAAATACGCACCGTGTATTTTCCGAACACATGTGGGCAACTCACACAGGCACGGAATGCATTCACAAATGCGTGCCACTCATTTGGCAAATGCACGGATTCACAAATACACTGCTTCTTTTTCGCAAATACGCTGATGATTCTTTCACACATGCACAAATTGCACAATGCGGATTTCACAAATGCATGCTGGGCATTTCATTCTGCTTCACCAACGCACAGATTTCTCGCAATGCCGGAGACAAGCACCAAAGCTTTCGTCCCAAGGATCCTCCAGCAAGGAAACCAGTGGGAGACAAGTGGTAGACAAAAGAAAGGAAAGGGAAACGAGAGAAAAGCACACAAAATCCTCCGTCCCAAGGATCCCTCAACATCACTTAGCAATGAGACGAGTGGGAAACAAAGGGGACACAAAAGACCGGAGAAGTAGAGAAACGAGAGACAAGTTGGAGAAAAAAAGAGAAACGGAGAAACGCAAGCCCGGAGACAAGTCCTAAATCCTCAGTCCCAGCAAGCCACCCAACGGAGTAAGAACCCGAACTCTAAACTGTTTGACTGTTTGGGGGAAAACGGGCAAGGACGGGCAAGGCGCAGTACTAGTGACCCGCTGGATGGAGATGTCGCATTCCAACACGTTCGCACACGCGTAATGAATCCCCCATGGGAGACACCCTGTCATTCAAACTGCTTGGAAACAATGTCATCTGCACACTCTGACACTGCTAAGTTATCACAGCAAGTTTCTTGACCATCTGCTGGGCTACAACATCACTGCTTTGAAGCCTCCAGCCACCTACCCATGCAGCATTATATATGCATCATGATCACAATTGTCGGATAGTCTCAAGCTAATTTCTCCAAGAAGCAGCTGCGCCCGCTTGCAGTTTGAAGAGGTTCCCCTCCTTCACGTTCAACGTAGTTTCCCCACATTTCACAGACCAACGGATCTCATCGCCTGTTGCAAGTGGTCTGGCTGGAATGCTTGCAGTTATGCAACTTACACACCATTCAACTGCTCACCCGCCTGACTTGGAGGGCACTTGATGTAGGAGAATGCCACGTTTGCCATTGTGCTGTGGAGCCTTCTCCAGGCCTAGTGCAGCGTTGCATTGCAGACTGGGGTGATGTCATGAGCAGTGCAAGGAACTTGCCAATATTTTGATGCTCCAGTTCCTGCATTGTGCAAAATTCCTGCCAATTTGGGCCAATCACGCCTCATATCAAGCTAACGCCATACCTATGATCTACGATCTATAGGGACATCTATATTTGTAGTCTTACTGGCTACGGGTCCGGCATCTGTTGCCGCGTTCACAACATCTAACCACTAGAAGTATAGAAATGAGGTTAGCCGATGTTAGCACATACCACTTCACTGTCATATCATAGAACTTCCAATGGAGATGTCTTTCTGGTTTTCCTGCCTCCAAGCTCCACCTCGTCATCTGGCCGGAAGGCGCTGCTATGCTCGGACGCAGAAGCCTTGGGATAGGCAGTGCAAGCAGCAGGGGCCTATTGAAGTCAACATGTTTGGGCAAGTCTTTGGACACAAAATGATTCTTAAAGAAATAATTGACATTCAACTTCTGGAAAAGCACAGTTATCATTGTCGAATTGTTGCTGGTGCTGCTGTGGGTGTTCCATCAACGTGTGTGGAGGTGGCAAAACAGCAGGCGGCTCATGTCAGAACAAGATCCTAGCAGGAAAATAAATGTAGTGCATAATAGTTATAAGTTATACCAGCATTGACCCCAAACAGTAGCTCTTTAAACCAGCATGGGTTCAACTCTGTAGAAAGGGTATGAAAAAAGAACTGGCATGTCTGTACGGAAAAAAGCTAAGCTACAGTACCTTTTTCTTCGCAAACATGCGGTATGGTGTGTAGTTCACAAAAGCGCTGCGTGCATATTTTTACAACTACACGAGGTGGAATTCCACAATTTGAATGTAGAATGTGTGTTGCACACATACACAATGTGCATTTCGCAAACACCGGTTGGCCAAATACACGCCGAGCATTTTGTAAATACACACGGTGTATGTCACAAACCCAGGGTGCGCAAATCACAAATGCAAGATGTGCATTTTGCACCATACAGGTCCCACTTGTCATAAATACGCGCAAGTTGTTTCCCAAGCACGTGTCAAAACATGTGTTTCTTTGGGAAGCAACATCATCATGAAGTAAATCGAATGACTGGCGCGCATGAGGAACCTCGACTTTGGGTTATCCTGTCTTCGACAATTCTCGAGCTCTTTTTGCAAGGGCTCCTAGAAGGTTCCCCTGTTAAAAAACTTCTGAATCTTGCGTTGGAAATCTTGTTCTTTGGGGACCCTGAGCAAGGCGTCCACTTGCAGCATCGATGGGCAAAGAGACCCATGGTGTTGGGCACATCTTGGCACATATCGTGCAAATGTTGGGGCCGTTGGGCTCCATATTGGGCAGATCTTGTCGCATCGTCAGCAGGGATGATTGCTTGATCCAGCAGCAGCGTTGCACTTGTGGGTGACCAACACATGAGTTTCGCTGGACACTTGCTGTGCGGCTGCTTGTGCTTGCTTGGTGGATCCAACCTGTAGATTTAGTACGACTTGTCATTCCGATGTCCGCTGAGTCCCCTGCCTCCCCCTTCTTGTCATTCCGAAGACCCTCCGAACTCATCCTATCTATTGCAACATATCATCGCATTGGACGGCACTAAGATGTTCTAAATCTATAAAGTTTAAAGGTGTTCCTTCTGGTAATCACTGAAACCTCAATAATTCAGAATGATATAGCATTGGATGGTAGCAAAAAGGAAAAATAAACTGCGAAGACCTGCAGCATCCTGCCGTTTCCACAAGAGAAAGGTAGGAAAAAGTGTTTGCACATGAAACAACGGTGGTCGACTCCTCACATCTGAGCCCGAGACAGTCGCTGCCTCAATCTGCGCCAGCAGCCGCTGCGCTTGTTCCGCGTAGGGGTGGCGGTGCTGCTCGAAGATCTTCAGCGCACGAGCCACCACCTCCCTGGCCTGGCCAAAGTCTCCGAGCTTTCTGTAGGCGTTGCCAAGATTTCCCAAAGTCATGGCTACTTCCAGATGATGGTCTACACCAAAATGCTGCTCCTGGATCTCCAACAATACGCATTGCCAAGATTTGTCAAAGTCTTGGTTACTTCGGGATGCTTCTTCCCAAGGGTCTCCTCTTCAATTTTCAGCAATGCCTGATACAAGTCTCTTGCCTTGTCTGAGAATCCAGTCCTGAGATAGACTGCGGCCAACCAAGCTGCACTATTCATGGCCTCGGAACTCTTCTCTCCAAATTCATTCCTGGCAAAGTTGTAGGCAAGTTGCCGAAAAGGCAATTCGCACCATGCCTGGTGTTCTTGCTCCTCTGCTGTCACTGCAAGTTTCTCAATTCGCATGAAGGTTCCCTTGGCGGCATCACCCTCATCATCAGCATCCGGTGTGTTTTCGAAGAGGTGGTTCAGAGAATCTCCAAAACATTTTCTGCAAAGCAATGCATCTTCCATCAGCTTCTGCCATCGGACGATCTGCCCGGGTGACCCATCAGCACTCGGGATGTAGACGTGCACCAGCTCGGGCTTTCGGACGTATCCAAACTCCCAACGACAGGCCTTGGACCTAGGGGGCTACATCAGGCAAACACATCTCAAGTATTCTCAAGTCACCTTCGCACAAGCAGCTACAGTACAACAGCTCAAACTTGAAATGTCCCGCGCGCACGCCAAGTCAAGTCCCTTGACACCATTTGGGCTGTCCAAAAAATCAGACATTTGGCTGCAAAATTTCCAACGAATGAGATTCAACAAATCACAAAACCTCACGTCAACCTCCCCTCTATCTCAGCTGAGAAGCTTCAGATAGGCCTCAGTCAACTGCAAGATCAGCAGTCCACACTTCGTTTCTTCTGCAGCCTTCTTGTAGTGCTTGAACCAAGCAGGATATTCTCCAGGTTGCCGCGGCTGCTCCAAGATGTCCAAGTCTGAAAAAATCGGATTCCAACGGCGGGAGTCACGCCCGTCCTCCATGTGGAGACCCATCCCCAAGGACTTGTCCGTGCAGAAAGTGACGGAACCTCACTCGATGCATTGGCATGCATGTCCAAGCGCGGTGATTCATGAGAAATGTGGACCATCACGATATGTCACTGACGGTGATTAAACACCTTTCTGACTTGATATGGTTCCTGACATGTTCAAGACGAGGGGCGAACTTGTCCATCGCAGAGAACTTCTTTCTTCAGTTCTGCCAGGATTTCATTGTTCCTTCGGCTGTCTGGGCTCGCAAACGAAATCAAAAAGTCAGCCTCGCTTGCCACTGTCTGCCCTTCAGGTTCTCCCCGAGCATCGAAGCCGATGCACATCCACTTCCGCTGCTGTCGCAGCTTCTCCTGGGCTTGGGGGTCGTGTGCAGTCAATTCATCGGCCTTGGCTTCATCCTCTTCAACATCTCCTCCTGTGATCCTTCGAGCAATGCAGCGGTTGTTGTAGGCCTCGGCCAAGTTCGGGTCCAAATCGATGGCGGCAGAGAAGTCAGCGATGGCGGCGGCGTAGCGCTTTTCGCAGAGGTGGCTCCAACCGCTGCGGGCCAAGGCCTTCGCACCTGTCGAATCTCCGTCACAACTGGGAGCCTCCACGGTTGCCTGGCAAACAACAGCTGAAACTGTTCGCTTGACACAGAACGACGGGCCACACCGGGCAATCCCATGAATTGTATAAAGATCGTTCAATTTAATAGATATTTACCATTATTTACCAATGATATGCACACAACTTATCACAAGTCATTGATTCAATATGTATGCAATTATGTCGTCATGAAAGAATTGCGCCTTGGACCAGAACCAGAGACCAAAACACTGACACGCGACGCTACTGGGAAGCCCTGCAGCATCTGCAGCGTCCGTGGCATCTTTTGAAGCCATGTCCCCAGGGAAATCCCAGGGAGCGGTGAAACGGGAGTGGCGAGGATGAAAGTCAGGGTTGGTCGCTGAGGCGACGCAAGCACTATATCAAGTGTGATCTTGACTGAGAAAGCTTGGAGAGGGAGGCCCAGACGGAATGAAACCAGCTATGCTTGCATTAATTTTGTCATCATTTCAATCGACTCAGATTTGGAAGGTCCACATGGGCGACGATCAAAATTGGTGAGTCTATTGTCCTCTCTTGATTTGGCACACTGACACTTTTGAAGTCCTGTATCGTTTTTAGAGCTTTTAGATATTTTTAGATCAACTTCCGAAATCCACGACCCTCCGAAAACTACGCATCATGTGCGATGATTTTGGTTGTAGCTCACATATGGCCGGCTGATGCCCGCTGCCATCAACTGCAGAGGCAATAAATAACATTCCTGTTCAAAAAACATGCAATAATATGCAATAATGGTATTGTTGGACGTGCTTCCAATCACTTGGAACTTCTTTTTGCCGCTTTGGGATGGGAATGGCCACCGGGAATCGGAGAAGGTGCTGCTGGATTATATATCCAAACTGCTGCCAGTGTTTTCACATGTGTAAATGACAGGGAATGATCAAAATCAAGAGTGACACTCAAATTCTGACATGTGCTCCTGTCGCTTGGAAGAACAAATTTGCAAACTCGTTGTGTTGTCGTAAACCAGCAACAGACAACAACAAAAAGAAGAAGAAGAAGAACAACAACAACAACAACAACAACAACAAGAAGAAGAAAAAGAAAAAGAAGAAGAAGAAGAACAACAACAACAACAACAACAACAACAATCATGAGCAACACGACTACAACCGCAACCAAAGCCTCACAACTCAACTCTCCGCAGTATCCAGTTGCCAAAATAGCCAACACCGAGCAACCACTTGTTAGTCGTGTTGCCTAACTTGACCATTTCATTTACCAATCTCTTTGCCAGAAAATCAGATAAATCATCCAGTTCTCCTATTACACAAAACCCAACGAATCTAACGAAGTCGTCGCAAGAAGCTGCTTCTGTTTTCCAACCGAGTCCGCAACTGCGAGGCAGTGACAGTTGCAGCACGGCAGGACCTGGGCGGAGCGCGTGCAAGCTCTGATCCAAGGTTGGCACCGGGATAGGATTCTTGCTGAGATAAAGGGGTTGCGCCATACGTCCAAACATGCCCAAACATGTTCAAACATGTCCAAACCCACTTTCCGACCAAGTTGTGTGAAGGTCATGACAGATCGATCAGGATCGACAATACATCATGTTTGGAAACGTAAAAGAGGAACAAAGGATAACAAAGGGACACTGGACGTGGTTGTTACGGGACGCGGTTATTCAACCAACTTGTTTGATGCAAAGGAAATTGTCTTCATTGACGGAAACATGCCCCACGATTGTCTGCTCCAGGAGGCTCTACTGGTGAAAACTGAAAGCACAAAAAACAATGTGAATCTGCCAGGTGTAAAGCAGGCAAGGAACGAAGACGAGCGATTGATCTGCTCATTCATCCCACCAAACAATATCTGGGAGGTGGATATACCTCAATCAAATTGTCAAGTACTAGGTACTCGGCCACCTGAGGTGAAAAACGATGCTTATTTTTTGGTCCTGCTTCAACAGCTTCACTGCTGAGTGCTGCCAATCTGTACATGGCAATGGTTGCGATGAATCTGTGATACAAACAGCCGATTCATCCTGGTCAGCCCCATGTCGCCTTGCTACTGCCAACATCCCAAGGCGTGACAACTGTGATTCTATATCCCTTACACGGTTGCTTCCCCGAGGCGCTGATGGATGTTGTTTCTCTTCTTGCGGTGTCCTTCTCCTTGTTCCACCCGAAACCAAATCAACGTTCAGCATGTGAGGATGCCCGGCTATGGCGAAAACACAAACCAAGCAGAAACGAAACATACAAATTCAGCACAATAACTTCAACAAATCCAGCGCCCCAAAACGAGCCCAGTACATACCTACCCCAACCATCCCAACCAGTTTCCGAAGAACCTATCCCGTACATCCGACCACATGCCCAACATGGCCTACACATAGCCTCCAATGCCCCAACATAAGCCAAACATAGGCGAAACCAAGCCAGCCTCTGATGAACCAATCGAAGATATCCTAACGCAGGCCCAACAGAGCCTCCAACGTAGGCCAAGCATATGCCAAACATGCGGCACAAAAGAAATCAACAAGGCCCAACAAAGTCCGCACCCACCGGGCTCATTTTAGCACGTCCAGCACCCCAAAAGGCCCGTCCTTCAAATCCAACCAACACTTTCTGCTTCAGAACACAGCATAGTCACTGCCAGCTATATCTGATCTCTGTTGCACCATGCTTCTAAAGGCAATTGAAACATATGATTATGATCGTATGATCAAGCAACCAAAGCTCGCTGTTCTGTACTTGAACAACAAAACATTTTGAACAACCAACCCATCAGTAATATGGATTCTAGGTTGTGATCCTAGTAGGGAGATCAAGTAGCTGTTGGAAGCACTTGACTGAGAACCCTGCGATTGGCACTGGGTTCAGAGGCAAGCCTCGCGACGATTTGATTTACTGTAAGGATCAGTCGTGACTTGGTGCACAGAAAAACCTGCTGCATCTATTTCAACTTCCTTGGGTCACCACTGTACCAAAATCTTCCAGAACTATCCAATATCAAGATCAGAGATGATCAGTGTGACAAGGAAGCAGTCTGGCCTGAACTTTCCCGCTCACCTGCCAGTCGTCCGGATGGATAACTGTCCAAAACATTCCAAAGCAAAGTTCCAAGTTCAGAAGGCAGCTGTTTCTTGGCAGACTTTTGTTTCCTGGATGTCCTTCGGACACCCACCTATTTCCACTGGACAACAGTGATGTGGATCATACTTTATGAGGATTTCATTGGATTCCCATCTCAGTTCCCCATGTGGTTTTCGACGTGCTGCAGCAATTGGAGAGAAACCAGAGCACGGCACTTCATGGAACAACGGAGCATTGAAGTGCACATCACCTCACCTCCTTGAGGGAATTTCTGATGGCTCAATTGGCATCCCGAGCCTGCACGACGTTTGCAAACAAAGTATCAGGAGTCAATTGAGAGGATCTGAAACAACAGCTTTTCAGAACCTGCCACCTGCCCTTCACACCAGATAAATCAGTTTCAAGAACAAGAAAGGACAAGAAAGGGTTCCCACAAGAAAAAGAGATGAAAAACGTGCTTCTGCACGAAACAACCAGATGTGGTCAGGTCATCACCGCTGCGCCCGAGACGATCGCTGCCTCAATCTTCGCCAGGTTCCGCCGCGCTTGTTGCACGGCGGGGTGTCGGTGCTGCTCGAAGATCTTCAGCGCACGGGCCATCACCTCCCTGGCCTGGCCAATGTTTTGGAGGTTTGCATATGCCTGGCCAAGATTTTGCAAAGTAATGGCTACTTCCGGATGGTCTGCACCGTAGTGCTGCTCCTCGATCTTCAACGCTCTCTCCTGCAGGTCAGCCTGTTTCCGGTAGTCGCCCAAATATCCATACGAACTGCCAAGATTTGACAAAGTGTTGGCTACTTGGGGATGCTCTGCACCGTAGTGCTGCTCCTTGATCTTCAACGCTCTCTCCTGCAGCTCCACCTGTTTCCGGTAGTCGAACAAATATCCATGCGCATTGCCAAGATTGTACAAAGTACTGGCTACTTCCGGATGATCTGCACCGAAGTGCTGCTCTTTGATCTTCAACGCTCTCTCCTGCAGTTCCACCTGCTTCCAGTAATTGCCCAATTCGCCATACGCATTGCCAAGATTTGCCAAAGCAATGCCTACTTGGGGATGCTCTGCACCGAAGTCCTGCTCGTTGATCTTCAACGCTCTCTCCTGCAGGTCAGCCTGTTTCCGGTAGTTGCCCAAATATCCATACGCAGTGCCAAGATTGCCCAAAGTCTTGGCTACTTGGGGATGCTCTGCACCGAAGTGCTGCTCCTCGATCTTCAACGCTCTCTCCTGCAGGTCAGCCTGTTTCCGGTAGTCGCCCAAAAATCCATACGCAATGCCAAGATTTGACAAAGTAATGGCTACTTGGGGATGCTCTGCACCGTAGTGCTGCTCCAGGGTCTTTAAGGTTTTCTCATGCAGTTCAACCATTTTCCGGCAGTTGCCCAACTCTCCATACGCATTGCCGAGATTGCCCAAAGTCATGGCTACTTGGGGATGCTCTGCACCGAAGTGCTGCTCGTTGATCTTCAACGCTCTCTCCTGCAGTTTCACCTGTTTCCGACGGTCGCCGAAGTCTCCATACGCATTGCCAAGATTGTTTAAAGTTGCAGCTACTTGGGGATGCTCTGCACCCAAGTGCTGCTCGTTGATCTTCAACGCTCTCTCCTGCAGCTCCACCTGTTTCCGGTGGTTGCCCAGAGCTCCATACGCATTGCCAAGATTTAACAAAGTCTTGGCTACACCTGGATGCTCTGCACCGAAGTGCTGCTCTTCGATCTTCAACGCTCTCTCCTGCAGCTCTACCTGTTTCCGCCAGTTGCCCGAATTTCCATACGCACTGCCAAGATTGTCCAAAATCTTTGCTACGTCCTCATGCTCCCTCCCAAGGATCTCCTCCCCAATTTTCAGCAAAGCCTCAAGCAAGTTCCTCGAATTGTCTGTGGATCCAGTACTGGCATAAACACTGGCCAGTGACCTTGCACTTTGCATGGCCTCGGAACTCTTCTCTCCGAATTCATTCCTGGCAAAGTTGTAGGCAAGTTGCCGAAAAGGCAATTCGCACCATGCCTGGTGTTCTTGCTCCTCTGCTGTCACTGCAAGTTTCTCAATTCGCATGAAGGTTCCCTTGGCGGCATCACCCTCATCATCAGCATCCGGTGTGTTTTCGAAGAGGTGGTTCAGAGAATCTCCAAAACATTTTCTGCAAAGCAATGCATCTTCCATCAGGTCCTGCCAACGGACGATCTGCCCGGGTGACCCATCAGCACTCGGGATGTAGACGTGCACCAGCTCGGGCTTTCGGACGTAGCCAAACTCCCAACGACAGGCCTTGGACCTAGGGGGCTACATCAGGCAAACACATCTCAAGTAATCTCAAGTCACCTTCGCACAAGCAGCTACAACAGCTCATTGGCATGGAAGACGTGTCCAACTTGAGCTGCGAAGTTTGAAACAAGGCAAACAAAACTTGAAATGTTCCCCATGCGGCAAGTCAGGTCCCTTGACACCATTTGGGCTATCCAAAAAAAAACAGAAAATTGGCTGCAAAATTTCCAACGAATGAGATTCAACAAATCACAAAACCTCACGTCAACCTCCCCTCTATCTCAGCTGAGAAGCTTCAGATAGGCCTCAGTCAACTGCAAGATCAGCAGTCCACACTTCGTTTCTTCTGCAGCCTTCTTGTAGTGCTTGAACCAAGCAGGATATTCTCCAGGTTGCCGCGGCTGCTCCAAGATGTCCAAGTCTGAAAAAATCGGATTCCAACGGCGGGAGTCACGCCCGTCCTCCATGTGGAGACCCATCCCCAAGGACTTGTCCGTGCAGAAAGTGACGGAACCTCACTCGATGCATTGGCATGCATGTCCAAGTGCGGTGATTCATGAGAAATGTGGACCATCACGATATGTCACTGACGGTGATTAAACACCTTTCTGACTTGATATGGTTCCTGACATGTTCAAGACGAGGGGCGAACTTGTCCATCGCAGAGAACTTCTTTCTTCAGTTCTGCCAGGATTTCATTGTTCCTTCGGCTGTCTGGGCTCGCAAACGAAATCAAAAAGTCAGCCTCGCTTGCCACTGTCTGCCCTTCAGGTTCTCCCCGAGCATCGAAGCCGACGCACATCCACTTCCGCTGCTGTCGCAGCTTCATTTGTTCCTCCACATCGTGCCTTGTCAGACTGTCAGCCATGGCTTCGTCCTCTGTGGCATCTCCTCCGACGATCTTCTTGGCGATGGCACGGTTGCTGTAGGCCTCCGCAAAGGTCGGATTCAGCTCGATGGCTCGAGAGAAGTGCTCTATGGCCTCCTCGTATCGTCTCCCGCAGAGATGCTCCCAGCCGCTCTTGTTCAAGGCCTCGGCGTCTCTTCCCTGAAGGCAGGCGCTCTAAAAAAAAAGTCTATTTTGAAGATTTTCAATTCAAAATCCGGGCGCTAGAAGTCTCCAGGCCAACGATTTCTTCACAAGAACATCTTGAGGTGGCTTGGCAGAACTTGACTGGACCATGCCTGCATCGACTCCATCGATGGCTCCATGTCACCTGGCTTTCTTCCGCGCATCAAACGGATGGTTTAAAGTTCACATTTCCACTGCTTTCAGCTGGATGAATCAGGAGATTGCGAGGAAAATTCGTTGAATGTATGGATCATCTGGAGTGATATCACCATGTTGAGCATGAATACTTTTGGTTAAAAAGAAAAAACACCGCTTGTCAAGCACGTTGCCTTCCATCTAGACACTTGAATGACTCTCGATGGCCAGCATCGTCAAGATAATGTGTATAGTTCAATGTATATTCTTTCTGTTTGTGTTTGATGATTTGTTTCATTTGGTTTCCGCATATAGCACGACGCAATCCCCACCTTGAGGTCGGCTGAAGATCCCTGACTCTGGGCGGCACCATCTAATCCTTGCTCTCCGATCTTCTTATAATCTTTGCCACAGCTGATTACTCTGAACTCGGATGAATTTTGTCAGACTCAGTGGTTCGAAATGAAGATTTTGATAGTCCAATGAGTGCATCATATGAAGCCTAAAAATTGAAGGCCTCATTGCCAAAGTGTCACCTCATAATTACCCATGGAACTCAATAGGAAACATCATGCAGAACTACTTAAAAATACCTAAAATGTAGTATTTAGATGTATTTCGTACCAACGTGTATAGTACAAACTTTCTGTCTGCCTCAGTCTAGATAGTGTTCTGTGGCTCGGCTTGCTTTTCACCTTGGCAATGATGAGCTAAAAAGCCACGCGTCAGTGGTTCCGCATCAAGACTTGCCAAAAAGAAAGCAACTGCCACTGGATCAACATCGGCACAGGCTTAACTTGAAATGTCAAATTGACTTCCGTGACAGCTCACCATCGCATCATTTTTGCGACTGAATCGATTTTTGCTTGACAAAGGTGGATCTGGACTGGTCAGTTCCAGCGTCGAATTTCGAAGTCGCTTACGCCTCGCAGCGGTGACTGAGATTGGCTTAATGGAGTTCCAGCTTGGCTCACTAAGGCTGCAAGTTGCCCCCATCCAGCGTAAGATGCAGCCGCAACCGAAGGCATCCGAAGGCATTTGGGGATGTTTCGATATATTTTGCTACTGTATGTGCTTGCAAGTTGCACTCTAACGGAGAGTATCTGGTTGGAATATGAGAGAAACTGTCCGATGACGTATAGGCGCCAACGCGATCAAGTGTTCAACAAATTCCCCCAATACTGGAGTGGTCCACAATGACACACGCAAAATCGAAAAATGCCCTCTTAACCACAAAATAGTTTTACTAGCGGGCGCCCTAAGTCACGGCAGGCGACCGAAAGTCGCTGCACAGGCCCGAAAACCTCGCAGGCACGCACGTTACCGAAAGTCACGGCAGGGCGCCAAAAGTCGCTGCACAAGCTCCGAAACACTGCGGGCACGCACGTTTCAGAGCCGCGCTCTTGTAGTAGATTTTGCATCGAAATGCACCAAACACTGCGCCCAGCGTAACGAAAGCAGCTTTTAGCACATCAACAGCGCTGATTTCAAGAGTATTTTTTGCAGCAAAACACAATGTGCACGCAACAATCAATGGTATTTTTTCGATGACATGGGATGCAGCGGCGAATGCACAAAACACTGCGCCCACTGTGGCCACAGCATCATTTCACTTAACATCTATGTATGAGACTTAACCAGCAAAACGCACAGCAAACCCATTGATCTTCACCCCCTTTTTGATATTTAACCATTAAACCATCAATTAAACAAACCATCATCATTGATCATGAATAATAAGACATAATCATTACTAATCATTCAATCAAACACTAGTTGAACGATTCATTCGTCCATCAGTTCACCATGGATAGATTTTCACCCCTTTGCTGGACCACGCTGGATCCCATGGCCTCATGGGCTTCCCGTTGCCTCAGCGCTGGGCTCAGCGCCACGGCGCGGAGCCGCCCGGTCTTCGCGGCTTCAACGCCGCAGTGCTGTGCGGCGCACGGGGCAGAGACGGCCTGACAGCTGGGAGAACCCAGGGGGTGACAATTGGTCCATGGTTCCCTTCATCCATTTAAAGGGATCTATGTTAGAAATGGGATGAGGATGATGATGATGATGATGATGGTGATGATGATGGTGGTGGTGATGATGGTGATCGTGATGATGATGGTGGTGGTGATGATGGTGATCGTGATGATGATGGTGGTGGTGATGATGGTGATCGTGATGATGATGGTGGTGGTGATGATGGTGATCGTGATGATGATGGTGGTGGTGATGATGGTGATCGTGATGATGATGGTGGTGGTGATGATGGTGATCGTGATGATGATGGTGGTGGTGATGATGGTGATCGTGATGATGATGGTGGTGGTGATGATGGTGATCGTGATGATGATGGTGGTGGTGATGATGGTGATCGTGATGATGATGGTGGTGGTGATGATGGTGATCGTGATGATGATGGTGGTGGTGATGATGGTGATCGTGATGATGATGGTGGTGGTGATGATGGTGATCGTGATGATGATGGTGGTGGTGATGATGGTGATCGTGATGATGATGGTGGTGGTGATGATGGTGATCGTGATGATGATGGTGGTGGTGATGATGGTGATCGTGATGATGATGGTGGTGGTGATGATGGTGATCGTGATGATGATGGTGGTGGTGATGATGGTGATCGTGATGATGATGGTGGTGGTGATGATGGTGATCGTGATGATGATGGTGGTGGTGATGATGGTGATCGTGATGATGATGGTGGTGGTGATGATGGTGATCGTGATGATGATGGTGGTGGTGATGATGGTGATCGTGATGATGATGGTGGTGGTGATGATGGTGATCGTGATGATGATGGTGGTGGTGATGATGGTGATCGTGATGATGATGGTGGTGGTGATGATGGTGATCGTGATGATGATGGTGGTGGTGATGATGGTGATCGTGATGATGATGGTGGTGGTGATGATGGTGATCGTGATGATGATGGTGGTGGTGATGATGGTGATCGTGATGATGATGGTGGTGGTGATGATGGTGATCGTGATGATGATGGTGGTGGTGATGATGGTGATCGTGATGATGATGGTGGTGGTGATGATGGTGATCGTGATGATGATGGTGGTGGTGATGATGGTGATCGTGATGATGATGGTGGTGGTGATGATGGTGATCGTGATGATGATGGTGGTGGTGATGATGGTGATCGTGATGATGATGGTGGTGGTGATGATGGTGATCGTGATGATGATGGTGGTGGTGATGATGGTGATCGTGATGATGATGGTGGTGGTGATGATGGTGATCGTGATGATGATGGTGGTGGTGATGATGGTGATCGTGATGATGATGGTGGTGGTGATGATGGTGATCGTGATGATGATGGTGGTGGTGATGATGGTGATCGTGATGATGATGGTGGTGGTGATGATGGTGATCGTGATGATGATGGTGGTGGTGATGATGGTGATCGTGATGATGATGGTGGTGGTGATGATGGTGATCGTGATGATGATGGTGGTGGTGATGATGGTGATCGTGATGATGATGGTGGTGGTGATGATGGTGATCGTGATGATGATGGTGGTGGTGATGATGGTGATCGTGATGATGATGGTGGTGGTGATGATGGTGATCGTGATGATGATGGTGGTGGTGATGATGGTGATCGTGATGATGATGGTGGTGGTGATGATGGTGATCGTGATGATGATGGTGGTGGTGATGATGGTGATCGTGATGATGATGGTGGTGGTGATGATGGTGATCGTGATGATGATGGTGGTGGTGATGATGGTGATCGTGATGATGATGGTGGTGGTGATGATGGTGATCGTGATGATGATGGTGGTGGTGATGATGGTGATCGTGATGATGATGGTGGTGGTGATGATGGTGATCGTGATGATGATGGTGGTGGTGATGATGGTGATCGTGATGATGATGGTGGTGGTGATGATGGTGATCGTGATGATGATGGTGGTGGTGATGATGGTGATCGTGATGATGATGGTGGTGGTGATGATGGTGATCGTGATGATGATGGTGGTGGTGATGATGGTGATCGTGATGATGATGGTGGTGGTGATGATGGTGATCGTGATGATGATGGTGGTGGTGATGATGGTGATCGTGATGATGATGGTGGTGGTGATGATGGTGATCGTGATGATGATGGTGGTGGTGATGATGGTGATCGTGATGATGATGGTGGTGGTGATGATGGTGATCGTGATGATGATGGTGGTGGTGATGATGGTGATCGTGATGATGATGGTGGTGGTGATGATGGTGATCGTGATGATGATGGTGGTGGTGATGATGGTGATCGTGATGATGATGGTGGTGGTGATGATGGTGATCGTGATGATGATGGTGGTGGTGATGATGGTGATCGTGATGATGATGGTGGTGGTGATGATGGTGATCGTGATGATGATGGTGGTGGTGATGATGGTGATCGTGATGATGATGGTGGTGGTGATGATGGTGATCGTGATGATGATGGTGGTGGTGATGATGGTGATCGTGATGATGATGGTGGTGGTGATGATGGTGATCGTGATGATGATGGTGGTGGTGATGATGGTGATCGTGATGATGATGGTGGTGGTGATGATGGTGATCGTGATGATGATGGTGGTGGTGATGATGGTGATCGTGATGATGATGGTGGTGGTGATGATGGTGATCGTGATGATGATGGTGGTGGTGATGATGGTGATCGTGATGATGATGGTGGTGGTGATGATGGTGATCGTGATGATGATGGTGGTGGTGATGATGGTGATCGTGATGATGATGGTGGTGGTGATGATGGTGATCGTGATGATGATGGTGGTGGTGATGATGGTGATCGTGATGATGATGGTGGTGGTGATGATGGTGATCGTGATGATGATGGTGGTGGTGATGATGGTGATCGTGATGATGATGGTGGTGGTGATGATGGTGATCGTGATGATGATGGTGGTGGTGATGATGGTGATCGTGATGATGATGGTGGTGGTGATGATGGTGATCGTGATGATGATGGTGGTGGTGATGATGGTGATCGTGATGATGATGGTGGTGGTGATGATGGTGATCGTGATGATGATGGTGGTGGTGATGATGGTGATCGTGATGATGATGGTGGTGGTGATGATGGTGATCGTGATGATGATGGTGGTGGTGATGATGGTGATCGTGATGATGATGGTGGTGGTGATGATGGTGATCGTGATGATGATGGTGGTGGTGATGATGGTGATCGTGATGATGATGGTGGTGGTGATGATGGTGATCGTGATGATGATGGTGGTGGTGATGATGGTGATCGTGATGATGATGGTGGTGGTGATGATGGTGATCGTGATGATGATGGTGGTGGTGATGATGGTGATCGTGATGATGATGGTGGTGGTGATGATGGTGATCGTGATGATGATGGTGGTGGTGATGATGGTGATCGTGATGATGATGGTGGTGGTGATGATGGTGATCGTGATGATGATGGTGGTGGTGATGATGGTGATCGTGATGATGATGGTGGTGGTGATGATGGTGATCGTGATGATGATGGTGGTGGTGATGATGGTGATCGTGATGATGATGGTGGTGGTGATGATGGTGATCGTGATGATGATGGTGGTGGTGATGATGGTGATCGTGATGATGATGGTGGTGGTGATGATGGTGATCGTGATGATGATGGTGGTGGTGATGATGGTGATCGTGATGATGATGGTGGTGGTGATGATGGTGATCGTGATGATGATGGTGGTGGTGATGATGGTGATCGTGATGATGATGGTGGTGGTGATGATGGTGATCGTGATGATGATGGTGGTGGTGATGATGGTGATCGTGATGATGATGGTGGTGGTGATGATGGTGATCGTGATGATGATGGTGGTGGTGATGATGGTGATCGTGATGATGATGGTGGTGGTGATGATGGTGATCGTGATGATGATGGTGGTGGTGATGATGGTGATCGTGATGATGATGGTGGTGGTGATGATGGTGATGATGATGATGGTGGTGATGATGATGGTGATGATGATGATGATGGTGGCGGCGGTGATGATGATGGTGATGATGATGATGATGGTGATGATGAAGATGGTGGTGGTGATGATGATGATGATGATGATGATGGTGGTGGTGATGGTGATGATGATGATGATGGTGATGATGATGGTGGTGATGATGATGATGATGATGAAAGTGGATGGTTGGTATTCACGCCGCGAAACTGCTGAAAGTGGATGGGCAGGAAAACAAGAATCACAAAATGTGCTCCTCCCAACTGGCATGTGAATTCGTCACTCATTCCACGTGGGACCGTTTGCGCAGGAGAACTTGCTGCTTCAGCGCTCGGCAGCAGACATCAATTTGATTATAGTCAGAATGTGTGTATGATCAGTCAGTACACATCTAAAGTGCTTGGCTCACTGGCGAACATCCGCAAGATATCCAAGGTTTTGACCTCGACCTCCCCAAAATTTGAGTGACAAGACAAGACCTTCTCAATTGCAGTCCCAGGTCATTCCAGGTGGTCATTCCAGGTGGTCATTCCAGGTGGTCATTCCAGGTTATCACAGGTCATCCCACCTACCCCAACATTTGAAAACAGGCCATAGTTATGAGTTATGAAAGATCGTTGTTTAGTTGAACAGAGTTGAAATTCAACTTGGAAAATGAAGACTGCGACTAAAACTCATCTTGCCTCGCAACCTGTCACAACCAAGTTTCAACTGCCCGTGGGCCTAGTCCAATCGCTGCAAGCGCCTGACGACACGCAACATCTCACAGTATCAACTTCGGAAATCATCAAAACTGCCAACCCACGCCAACCAACGCCAACCCAACTGCCTCTGGCAAGTTGTTCTATATAAATGTTGGACCGAGATGCTTGCTGCCATGTCTCCGAAGCAAATGGGAATTGTTATAAGCATGTTGACAATCAGCTTGGGCGGCGACTGTCACTGCACTTCGAGAGAAATCAGAGCATGGAACTTCGAACAACGCAGCATTGAAACGTGCACATCACCCCACCTGCTGGAAGAAATTTCTAATGGCTCGGCTGGCGTCCCGACCCTGACGTTTGCAGACACGATGAACTAAGGGAAAGGATCTTGAACAGCAACGTTTCATAACCACTTGCCTTTCACATCAGGTTGACAATGCAAAGTGTTTCCACAAAAAAGGATGGAAAATGTATTTTTGCAAGAACTGTGGTCAACGTGTCATCACTGAGCCCGCGACGGTCGCTGCCTCAATCTGCGCCAGCTGCTGCCGCGCTTGTTGCGCGAAGGGATGCCTGTGATGATCAAAGATCTTCAGCGCACGAGCCATCACCTCCCTGGCCCTTCCAAGCTCTCCGAGCTTCCTGTAGACGTTGCCAAGATTCCCCAAAGTCATGGCTACTTCGGGATGGTCTGCACCGAAGTGCTGCTCCTCGATCTTCAACGCTCTCTCCTGCAGGTCCACCTGCTTCCAGTGGTTGCCCAGCTGTCCGTGTGCATTGCCAAGACTTCCCAAAGTACTGGCTACTCCCGGATGATCTGCACCAAAGTGCTGCTCCTTGATCTTCAACGATCTCTCCTGCAATTCCACCTGCTTCCGGTAGTTGCCCAGTCGTCCATACGCATTGCCAAGATTTGTCAAAGTTTTGGCTACTTCGGGATGGTCTGCACCGAAGTGCTGCTCCTCGATCTTCAACGATCTCTCCTGCAATTCCACCTGCTTCCGGTAGTTGCCCAGAGCTCCATACGCATTGCCAAGACTTGTCAAAGCACTGGCTAATGCGGGATGGGCTGCACCGAAGTGGTAAGTGCTGCTCCTCGATCTTCAACGCTCTCTCCTGCAGGTCCACCTGCTTCCAGTGGTTGCCCAGCTGTCCGTGTGCATTGCCAAGACTTCCCAAAGTACTGGCTACTCCCGGATGATCTGCACCAAAGTGCTGCTCCTCGATCTTCAACGATCTCTCCTGCAATTGCACCTGCTTCCGGTAGTTGCCCAGTCGTCCATACGCATTGCCAAGATTTGTCAAAGTAATAGCTACTTCGGGATGGTCTGCACCGAAGTGCTGCTCCTCGATCTTCAACGATCTCTCCTGCAGGTCCACCTGCTTCCGGTAGTTGCCCAGAGCTCCATACGCATTGCCAAGATTTGTCAAAGTACTGGCTACTTCGGGATGGTCTGCACCGAAGTGCTGCTCTTTGATCTTCAAGGCTCTCTCCTGCAGTTCCACCTGCTTCCGGTCGTTGCCCAGAGCTCCATACGCATTGCCAAGATTTGTCAAAGTACTGGCTACTTCGGGATGGTCTGCACCAAAGTGCTGCTCCTGGATCTTCAGCGCTCTCTCCTGCAATTCCACCTGTTTCTGGTAGTCGCCCAGTCGATAATACCCATGGCCAAGATTTGCCAAAGTCTTGGCTACTTCCGGATGGTCTGCACCGAAGTGCTGCTCCTGGATCTTCAGCGATCTCTCCTGCAATTCCACCTGCTTCCGGTAGTTGCCCAGTCGTCCATACGCGTTGCCAAGACTTGTCAAAGCACTGGCTACTGCGGGATGGTCTGCACCGAAGTGCTGCTCCTTGATCTTCAACGCTCTCTCCTGCAGTTCCACTTGCTTCCTGCAGTTGCCCATGCTGCCATACGCATTGCCAAGATTTGTCAAAGTAATGGCTACTTGCGGATGGTCTGCACCGAAGTGCTGCTCTTTGATCTTCAAGGCTCTCTCCTGCAATTCCACCTGCTTCCGGTAGTTGCCCAGTCGTCCATACGCGTTGCCAAGATTTGCCAAAGTACTCGCCACTTCGGGATGGTCTTTGCCGAAATGCTGCTCCTGGATCTTCAGCGCTCTCTCCTGCAGTTCCACCTGCTTGCGGTAGTTGCCCATGTTGCCATACGCATTGCCAAGATTTGTCAAAGTAATGGCTACTTGCGGATGATCTGCCCCGAAGTGCTGCTCTTGGATCTTCAAGGCTCTCTCCTGCAATTCCACCTGCTTCCGGTAGTTGCCCAGATCGCCATACGCATTGCCAAGATTCATCAAAGTAATTGCTACTTCGGGATGGTCTTCGCCGAAATGCTGCTCCTGGATCTTGAAGGCTCTCTCCTGCAATTCCACCTGCTTCCGGTAGTTGCCCAGTCGTCCATACGCGTTGCCAAGATTTCTCAAAGTAATGGTTACTTCGGGATGGTCTGCACCAAAGTGCTGCTCCTCGATCTTCAACGATCTCTCCTGCAATTCCACCTGCTTCCGGTAGTTGCCCAGTCGTCCATACGCATTGCCAAGATTTGTCAAAGTAATAGCTACTTCGGGATGGTCTGCACCGAAGTGCTGCTCCTGAGTCTTCAACGCTCTCTTCTGCAGGTCCACCTGCTTCCGGTAGTTGCCTAGATCGCCATACGCACTGCCAAGATTTGTCAAAGTACTGGCCACATCGGGATGGTCTGCACCGAAGTGCTGCTCTTTGATCTTCAAGGCTCTCTCCTGCAGTTCCACCTGCTTCCGGTCGCTGCCCAGTCGTCCATACGTATTGCCAAGATTTGTCAAAGTCATGGCTACTTCGGGATGATCTGCACCGAAGTGTTGCTCTTGGATCTTCAATGCTCTCTCCTGTAGGTCCACCTGTTTGTGGTAGTCACCCAAGAATCCATATGCGTTGCCAAGATTTGCCAAAGTCTTGGCTACGTCGGGATGCTCCTTCCCAAGGGTCTCCTCCGCAATTTTCAACAAAGCCTCAAACAAGTCCCGTGCCTTGTCTGAGAATCCAGTACGAAGATAGACTGCGGCCAATGATGCTGTACTGCTCATGGCCTCCGAACTCTTCTCTCCGAATTGCTTCCTAGCAAAATTATAAGCAAGTTGCCGAAAAGGCAATTCGCACCACTTCTGGTGCTCCTGCTCCTCTGCGGTCACTGCAAGCTTCTTCATTCGCATGAAGGTGCCCTTGGTGGCATCATCCTCATCATCAGCATCCGGTGTGTTTGCGAAAAGGTGGTTCAGAGAATCGCCGAAACATTTTCTGCAAAGCTCCGCATCTTCCATCAGGTCCTGCCAACGGACGACCTGCCCGGGTGACCCATCAGCACTCGGGATGTAGACATGCACCAGCTCGGGCTTTCGCACATAGCCAAACTCCCAACGACAGGCCTTGGACCTAGGTGGCTAGGCAACGCAAACAATTCTCAAGTCACCTTCACACAAGCAACTCGCATCACACTGGCATGGAAAATGCGTCCTGCGCAATTAAGCTCAGAAGTTTGAAATCAGGCAAACAAACTTGAAATGTTCCTCACGCGCCAAGTCAGGCCCCTCGACATGATTTGGGCTGCCAAAAACAACAGAAATTTGGTTGCCCAATTTGCAACTGGATTCAGCCAAAACAAAGTAGGGTTTAGATCCAAGGGGGTTAGATTCCACATGGTTTCCTTAATAAACCCATTTATTATTGATTTAATAAAGGAATTGCCAAGGGGATTAGATTCCACATGGTTTCTTTAATGAACAGGCTTATCTATAGTATTACCTAAGATGGTTATTTCATACTTTTATTGTCATATGAACATCATACTGATAGAAAAACTTCACAAAATAGTTATTCTTTTTTCGTCCTCTTGTCCTTCTTGTGCGCATGACGACCCATGATCCACTAGTTGGTCAACGTTTTGACAGGTCACAATACCAGGACACAGTCCTAGTCTTGAACCAAGAAATTTTGGCTATATATGCAGTTACAAGTCAATGACAATAAAGTTCTATGTCAAGTCAGGTCAGTTCACATGAATTATGGACGTTGATTGGCTAGTTGGCTAAAAGAAATTCATCGAATGCGCTCCAAGCAATTCCTTTTTTTCAAATCTGACTGCTGATTTTGAACTGTTTTGGTTGCCCTCAGCACGCAAACAAGCAGGAACACGCTGATGATGGTTTCGGTTGGCATCGGTCAGAAATATTGATTTGGCAGCTCTGTATTTCTGGACAAGATGTCAATGACAAATGTCAAGGCAACAAGATTTTTTGAGAAAAATGAGAGATTTTGAGATTTTTTGAGTGGACCTGCAATACATGCAAATGAAGGATGAAAAAAAATAAGAAATTTTGAGATTTTTTGGGTTGGCTCTAATTTAAAACTCAATTACCTAGAAATTGCCTTCGAGAAAAAATGAGGAAAAATGATTTTTAAAAAAATGAGAGAAAATGACAAATTTTGAGATTTTTTGGAGACCAGTGCTTTAGTTTTTTTCAATTGGTTTCCTTTCCAAACCATATTGGATCTATACCCCATGATAAAAACACCTTGATCTATAGCTCATGATAAAAAAACCCCTCGGATCTAAACCCCATCCATGTCAATGTCAATGTCAGATTCACAATCTGGGTTATCAAGGGAGGCCAAAATGATTGTCAAACTGTCAACAGCTAGTGCCCGGCCCCTTTGGAGGCTTCGAGAGTCGCCTGCCACAAATGAAGGCATGAACCATGAAACAATGACAATCATCATTGACAATCATCATTGACAATCATCATTGACAATCATCATTGACAATGACATTGACAATGACATTGACAGTGACAACGTATTGATCTTCATATGATTTCAATCTGAACAAATCTCAAAACCTCATGATTCTATCTCAACTACGTATGTACTAAAACCAACTCTGATCTAAAACCCCATGGGATCTGACCCTGACTTTCAAATACCTGATGGATTGTCAATAAAATTCAAGTTCACAAATCACAAAACCCCACAACAACCTCCATCTGAGCTAAGAAACTTCAAATAGGCTTCCGTCAGTTGCAGAATCAAGAGTCCATGCCTGGTTTCATCTGCAGCCTTTTTGTAGTGTCTAAACCATGCAGGGTATTCTGCGGGCTGTCGTGGCTGGTCCAGATCCGAAAAGATCGGATTCCAGCGCCTCAACTTCTCACCCTCTTTGATGTGCATGCCCATGCCCAGGGATTTGTCTGTGCAGAAGGTCATGGGTCCTCAGGTATTGCTGATAATTGGCCTACAAGCAGGTCGATCCGTTGGAAACCGTTGCGCACATAAAAACACAAAAACTGTTGCTAATCGACTGCGTTGGAACCTTCACCTGAAACAAAAACCTGCAAGAAAACCTCTCAAACTTCCTGGAATCACAGGCAAGGGTCGGACTTCCCCACAGCAGCAGACTCCCTTCTTCAGTTCCTGTAGGATTTGGTTGTTCTTGCGACTGTCTGGGCTGGCGAAAGAGATCAAGAAATCCGCATTTGCTGCCACAGTCTCCCCTTCAGGTTCTCCCCGAGCATCGAAGCCGATGCACATCCACTTCCGCTGCTGTCGCAGCTTCATTTGTTCCTCCACATCGTGCATTGTCAGACTGTCAGCCATGTCTTCATCCTCTGCGGCATCTCCTCCAACGATCCTCTTGGCGATGGCACGATTGTTGTAGGCCTCTGCAAAGGTCGGATCCAGCTGGATGGCTTGGGAGAAGTGCTCTATGGCTTCCTGGTATCGTTTGCCACAGAGATGCTCCCAGCCGCTCTTGCTCAAGGCCTCGGCGTCTCTTCCCTGAAGGCAGGTGCCAAAAAAACAACATGTCTAATTACTGAAGACGTTCAATTCAAAATCCGGGCGCTAGAAGTCTCCAGGCCAACGATTTCTTCACGAAAGCATCTTGACATAGCTTCGCAGAACTTGATTGGACCATGCCTTCATCGACTCCATAGATGGCTCCAAGTAACCTGGCTTTCTTCCGCATCAAACGGATTGTTTAAAGTTAACATGTCCACTGCTTTCAGCTGGATGAAGCAGGAAATTGCAAGGACAAACTCATTGAATGTATGGACACGTATGTGGACCATCTGGAGTGATATCACCATGTTGAGCGTGAATACACTTGGTTAGAAACATAATGAACGCTTGTCAAGCATGCTGCTTTCCATCTAGACATTTGAATGACTCTCGATGGCCAGAATCGTCACGATAATGTGTAGTTCAAGGATGTTCAAGGTATATTCTTTCTGTTTGTGTTTGATTGTGTGATGATTTGTTTCATTTGCTTTCCACATATCTAGCATGACGCAATCCCCACCTGGAAGTCGGCTGAAGATCCCTGACTCTGGGCGGCACCATCTAATCCTTGCTCTCCGACTTTTTCATAATCTTTGCCACAGCTGATTACTAAGTGATTACTCTGAACTCGGATGAATTTTGTCAGACTCAGTGGTTCGAAATGAAGATTTTGATAGTCCAACGGGTGCATCATATAGGGCCAAAGATTGTGCATCATATAGGGCCAAAGATTGAAGGCCTCATTGCCAAAGTGTCACCTCATACCCATGGAACTCAATAGGAACCAACATCATGCAGAACTACTTAAAAATACCTAAAATGTATAGTATTTAGATGTATTTAGTACCAACGTGTATAGTACAAACTTTCTTTCTGCCTCAGTCTAGATAGTGTTCTGTGGCTCGGCTTGCTTTTCACCTTGGCAATGATGAGCTAAAAACCCACGCGTCAGTGGTTCCGCATCAAAACTTGCCAAAAAGAAAGCAACTGCCACTGGATCAACATCGGCACAGGCTTAACTTGAAATGTCAAATTGACTTCCGTGACAGCTCACCATCGCATCATTTTTGCGACTGAATCGATTTTTGCTTGACAAAGGTGGATCTGGACTGGTCAGTTCCAGCGTCGAATTTCGAAGTCGCTTACGCCTCGCAGCGGTGACTGAGATTGGCTTAATGAAGTTCCAGCTTGGCTCACTAAGTCTGCAAGTTGCCCCCATCCAGCGTAAGATGCAGCCGCAACCGAAGGCATTTGGGGATGTTTCGATATATTTTGCTATGCACTTGCAAGTTGCACTCTAAACGGAGAGTATCTGGCTGGAACATCAGAGAAACTGTCTGATGATGTATAGGCACCAACGCGATCAAGTGTTCAACAAGTTCCCCCAATACTGGAGTGGTCCACAATGACAAATGCAAAATCGAAAAATGGAGCCCTCTTAAACACAAAATAGTTAAAAAAAGAACTGCTGCAAAACATGTTGTCAATGGATGTATTATACAGATGTCAAGGAATGAGAAATGCTGTCAGATGCTTGCAGGTTGGAATGGATGGGGCCAAAATGGATCAATCCAACCTAGTCTAATGCTGAGCTTCGAGGTTCCAAACAGCACATCACTCACTAAACTGATCTAAACTGCGCACGTCTTCTGGATTCCTGGACATGAATAGTTTCCGAAATGCATCAAAGGCCACCCATATACAGAAGATGGGGTGCATTGGGCCAGTGCTCACACTCTGTAAGGAAGCAGCGCCTGAGTATTGCCGGCAGATCTTTTGGGACATGCGCTTTGCTCCTGAGTTTGAGAACCAAAACAAGAGATTCGGCTCCACACCAAGCAGTTTCAAGCCTTTTGATGATTTGCCTAAAGAACGTTCATGGAACGGTCGCATGGTGATCCACCAACAAAGGACCAAGCCTTCCGATCCTTCTGCGCAAAGAATCACAAAAATACGTCCGCCGGTTGCCATAATCCCTTCTTGTCATTACTAAAAGCCGATTCATACCAATTCAGAAAAACAGCATAATGTAGCATTGAAAGATTATCAAAAGAAAGCATCCTGAAAATGACGTTTTAAATACCAATCTCAATCATTCTCAATCTCTCAGTTTCTCTCCAAGACTTTGCAAAAGCACTTGATTATGCTTAATCAATTCATAGATATTCAGAGAAAGGAACTGAAACAACTGCTTTTCGGAACCTGTCATCTTGCCCTTGGCAACGAAAAATGTTTCCACCCTAGGGATTTTCCACCCAGAAGAAATAAAAAAGGGAAAAGGAACGAAACAACCGAGCCCGAGTCGGTCGCTGCCTCAATCTTTGCCAGCAGCTGCCGCGCTTGTTCCACATATGGGTGCCTGTGCTGCTCGAAGATCTTCAGTGCATGAGCAACCACCTGCCTGGCCCTGCCAAGGTCTCGAAGCTTTGCATATACGTTGCCAAGATTTGTCAAAGTCATGGCTACTTTCGGATGGTCTGCACCGAAGTGCTGCTCCTGGATCTTCAACGATCTCTCCTGCAGTTCCACCTTCTGGCGGTAGCTGCCCAGACGGCCATACGCGTTGCCAAGATTTGTCAAAGTACTGGCTACTTCGGGATGGTCTGCACCGAAGTGCTGCTCTTCGATCTTCAGCGCTCTCTCCTGCAGTTCCACCTGCTTCCGGTAGTTGCCCAGAGCTCCGTACGCATTGCCAAGATTTGCCAAAGTATTGGCTACTTCAGGATGCTCTGTACCGAAGTGCTGCTCGTCGATCTTCAACGCTCTCTCCTGCAGGTCCACCTTTTTCTGGTAGTTGCCCAGAGCTCCATACGCATTGCCAAGATTTGTCAAAGCACTGGCTACTTGCGGATGGTCTGCACCAAAATGCTGTTTGTTAATCTTCAACGCTCTCTCCTGCAGTTCCACCTGCTTCCGGTAGTTGCCCAGATCGCCGTACGCATTGCCAAGATTTGTCAAAGTCCAGGCTACTTGCGGATGATCTGCACCGAAGTGCTGCTCCTTGATCTTCAACGCTCTATCCTGCAGTTCCACCTGCTTCCGGTACTCACCCAGAGCTCCATACGCATTGCCAAGATTTGTCAAAGTCCAGGCTACTTGCGGATGATCTGCACCGAAGTGCTGCTCCTGGATCTTCAACGCTCTATCCTGCAGTTCCACCTGCTTCCGGTACTCACCCAGAGCTCCATACGCATTGCCAAGATTTCCCAAAGTTTTGGCTACTTCGAGATGGTCTGCACCGAAGTGCTGCTCCTTGATCTTCAACGCTCTCTCCTGCAGTTCCACCTGCTTCCAGTAGTTTCCCAGAGCTCCATACGCATTGCCGAGACTTACCAAAGTACTTGCTACTTCAGGATGGTCTGCACCGAAATGCTGCTCTTCAATCTTCAACGTTCTCTCCTGCAGTTCCACCTGCTTCCGGTAGTTGCCCAGAGCTCCGTACGCATTGCCAAGATTTGTCAAAGTCTTGGCTACTTCAGGATGGTCTGTACCGAAGTGCTGCTCGTCGATCTTCAACGCTCTCTCCTGCAGGTCCACCTGCTTCTGGTCATTGCCCAGAGCTCCATACGCATTGCCAAGATTTGTCAAAGTCGTGGCTACTGCTGGATGCTCTGCACCGAAGTGCTGCTCGTTGATCTTCAACGCTCTCTCCTGCAGTTCCACCTGCTTCCAGTAGTTGCCCAAATTGCCGTAAGCACTGCCAAGATTTCCCAAAGTAGTGGCTACTTCGGGATAGTCTGCACCGAAGTGCTGCTCCTGGATCTTCAAGGCTCTCTCCTGAAGGTCAACCTCTTTCCGGTGGTTGCCCAGAGCGCCATACGCACTGCCAAGATTTCCCAAAGTCTTGGCCACTGATGGATGCTCCTTCCCAAGGGTCTCCTCTTCAACTTTCAACAATGCCTGATACAAATCCCTTGCCTTGTCTGTGGATCCAGTGCTGAGAGAAACATTGGCCAGCGAAGCTGCACTATTCATTGCCTCAGCACTCCTCTCTCCAAATTCATTCCTGGCAAAGTTGTAGGCAAGTTGCCGAAAAGGCAATTCGCACCATGCCTGGTGCTCCTGCTCCTCCGCGGTCTCTGCAAGTTGTTCCATTCGCATGAAGGTGCCCTTGGTGGCATCATCCTCATCATCAGCATCCGGTGTGTTTGCGAAAAGGTGGTTCAGAGAATCGCCGAAACATTTTCTGCAAAGCTCCGCATCTTCCATCAGGTCCTGCCAACGGACGATCTGCCCGGGTGACCCATCAGCACTCGGGATGTAGACGTGCACCAGCTCGGGCTTTCGCACGTAGCCAAACTCCCAACGGCAGGCCTTGGACCTAGGGGACTAGGCGAGGCAAACAATTCTCAAGTCACCTTCGCACAAGCAACCCGCATCACACTGGCATGGAAAATTTGTCCTGTACAATTAAGCTTCGAAGTTTTGAAATCAGGAAAATAAATTTCAAATGTTCCTCACACGCCAAGTCAGGTCCCTCGAAAAGATTTGGGCCGCCAAAAATCACCGAAAATTCATTGCCCAATTCGCAACTGGACTATCAACAACATTCAAGTTAACAAATCACAACACCGCACAGCAACCTCTATCTGAGCTAAGAAACTTCAAATAGGCTTCCGTCACTTGCAGAATCAAAAGTCCGTGCCTCGTTTCATCTGCAGCCTTTTTGTAGTGCCTAAACCACGCCGGGTATTCTCCGGGCTGTCGTGGCTGGTCGAGATCCGAAAAGATCGGATTCCAGCGCCTCAACTTCTCACCCTCTTTGATGTGCATGCCCATGCCCAGGGATTTGTCTGTGCAGAAGGTCACAGGTCCTCAGTTATTGCTAATAATTGGCCTACAAGCAGGTTGATCCGTTGGAAACCGTTGCGCACATAAAAACACGAAAAACTGTTGCTAATCGACTGCGTCGGAACCCTCACCCCAAGCAAAAGCCTGCAAGCAAACCTCTCAAACTTCCTGGAATTACAGGCAAGGTTCGGACTTCCCCAAAGCAGCAGACTCCCTTCTTCAGTCCCTGTAGGATTTGGTTGTTCTTGTGACTGTCTGGACTGGCGAAGGAGATCAAGAAATCCGCATTGCTCGCCACAGTTTCCCCTTCAGGTTCTCCCCGAGCATCGAAACCGATGCACATCCACTTCCGCTGCTGTCGTAATCTCTCCAGTGATTCCTCGTCATGCATGGTCAGACTGTCAGCCATGGCTTCGTCCTCTGTGGCATCTCCTCCGACGATCTTCTTGGCGATGGCACGGTTGCTGTAGGCCTCCGCAAAGGTCGGATTCAGCTCGATGGCTCGAGAGAAGTGCTCTATGGCCTCCTCGTATCGTCTCCCACAGAGATGCTCCCAGCCGCTCTTGCTCAAGGCCTCGGCGTCTCTTCCCTGAAGGCGGGTGCCAAAAAACACATGTCTATTGAAGACGTTCAAGTCAAAATCAGGTTGCCAGAAGTCTCCAGGCCAACGATTTCTTCACAAGAACATCTTGAGATGGCTTGGCAGAACTTGACTGGACCGTGCCTGCATCGACTCCATGGGTGGCTCCAAGTCACCTGGCTTTCTTCCCCGCATCAAACAGATGGTCGAAACGTTTGCATTTCCACTACTTCCAGCTGGATTAATCAGGAAATTGCAAGGAGAAACTCATTGAATGTATGGACATGTATGCGGACCATCTGGAGTGATATCACCATGTTGAGCGCGAAAACACTTGGCAAGAAAAATAATAAACGCTTGTCAAGCATGTTGCTTTCCTACTAGACACTTGAATGACTCTTGATGGCCAGAATATGCCAGAATCATCACAAAAATGTGCAGTTCAATGCATAACAGCCATTTGCTTTTAGATAAAACTAACAAAATGTTGCCTTCCATCTAGAATCTAGACAGCTAAATGACTCTCGATGGCCGGAATCATCACAGGAGTCTGCAGTTCAAAGTGCGTGTTTTCCGTTTGCGACGTCTGATGACTTGTTTCATTTGGTTTCCACATATATGACGCAATCCCCACCTTGAAGTTGGCTGATCCCTGACTCCGGGCGGCACCATCTAACCCTTGCTCTCCGATCCTATAATCTTTGCCAAAGCTGATTACTAAGTGATTACTCTGAACTCGGATGAATTTTGTCAGACTCAGTGGTTTGAAATGAAGATTTTGATAGTCCAATGAGTGCATCATCTGAAGACCAAAGATTGAAGGCCTCATGGCCAAAGTGCCATATCATACCCATGTTGCTCAATAGGAATCATGCAGAACTTAACATGTAGTATTTAGATGTCTTTCGTACCAACGTGTATAGTACAAACTTTCTTTCTGCCTCAGTCTAGATAGTGTTTTGTGGCTCGGCTTGCTTTTCACCTTGGTAAAGATGAGCTAAAAACCCACGCGTCAGCAGTTCCGCATCAAAACTTGCCAATAGGAAAGCAACTGCCACTGGATCAACATCGGCACAGGCTTAACGTCAAATGTCAAGTTGACTTCCGTGACAGCTCACCATCGCATCATTTTTACGACTGAATCGATGTTTGCTTGACGAAGCTGGATCTGGACTGGTCAGTTCCAGCGTCAAATTTCGAAGTCGCTCAGGCCTCGCAGTGGTGACTGGGATTCGGAAATGGAGTTTCAGCTTGGCTCATAAAGTCTGCAAGTTGCCACCATCCAGCGTAAGATGCAGCTACAACCGAAGGCATTCTGGGATGCTTCAATATATTTTGCTGTGTGCTTGCAAGTTGCACTCTAAACGGAGAGTATCTGGCTGGAACATCAGAGAAACTGTCTGATGATGTATAGGCACCAACGCGATCAAGTGTTCAACAAGTTCCCCCAATACTGGAGTGGTCCACAATGACAAATGCAAAATCGAAAAATGGAGCCCTCTTAACCACAAAATAGTTTTAAAAAGAACTGCTGAAAAATCTGAAAAACATGTTGTCAATGGTTGTATTTAAATTGCAAGGAATAAGAGATGCTGTCAGATGCTTACAGGTTGGAATGGATGGGACCAAAATGGATCAATCCAACTTCGTCTAATGCTGAGCTGGCAAGGCTTTGTTCGAGCTTCGAGGTTCCAAACGTCACATCACTGCACTCACTAAATTGATCTAAACTGTGCTCATATTCTGGATTCCTAGGCATGCACAGTTTCCGAAATGCATCAAAGGCCACCCATATACAGAAGATGGGGTGCATTGGGCCAGTGCTCACACTCTGTAAGGAAGCAGCGCCTGAGTATTGCCGGCAGATCTTTTGGGACATTCGCTTTGCTCCTGAGTTCGAGAACCAAAACAAGAGATTCAGCTCCACACCAAGCAGTTTCAAGCCTTTTGATGATTTGCCTAAAGAACGTTCATGGAACTGTTGCATGATCATCCGCCAACAAAGGACAAAGGCTTCCAATCCTTCTGCACAAAGAATCACAAAAATACGTCCGCCGGTTGCCATAGTCCCTTCTTGTCATTACTAAAAGCCGATTCATACCAATTCAGAAAAACTGCATAATGTAGCATTGAAAGGTCATCAAAAGAAAACATCCTGAAAATGACGTTTTAAATGCCAATCTCAATCATTCTCAATCTCTCAGTTTCTCTCCAAGACTTTGCAAAAGCGCTTGATTATGCCTGATTCATTCAGAGATATTCAGAGAAAGGACCCGAAACAACCGTTTTTCGGAACCTGTCATCTTGCCCTTGGCAACGAAAAATGTTTCCACACGGAAGAAGTAGGAAATGGTAAAAGGAATGAACAAAAAACCTCACATGTGCTCGACTCGTCACCACCGAGCCGGTGTCGGTCTCTGCCTCAATCTTTGCCAGCAGCTGCCGCGCTTGTTCCACATATGGGTGCCTGTGCTGCTCGAAGATCTTCAGTGCATGAGCAACCACCTGCCTGGCCCTGCCAAGGTCTCGAAGCTTTGCATATACGTTGCCAAGATTGAACAAAGTCATGGCTACTTGCGGATGGTCTGCACCGAAATGCTGCTCGCTGATCTTCAACGCTCTCTCCTGCAGGTCCACCTTCTGGCGGTAGCTGCCCAGATGGCCATACGCGTTGCCAAGATTTGTCAAAGTAATGGCTACTTCGGGATGGTCTGCACCGAAGTGCTGCTCTTCGATCTTCAGCGCTCTCTCCTGCAGTTCCACCTGCTTCCGGTAGTTGCCCAGAGCTCCGTACGCATTGCTGTGCTGCTCGAAGATCTTCAGTGCATGAGCAACCACCTGCCTGGCCCTGCCAAGGTCTCGAAGCTTTGCATATACGTTGCCAAGATTGAACAAAGTCATGGCTACTTGCGGATGGTCTGCACCGAAATGCTGCTCGCTGATCTTCAACGCTCTCTCCTGCAGGTCCACCTTCTGGCGGTAGCTGCCCAGATGGCCATACGCGTTGCCAAGATTTGTCAAAGTAATGGCTACTTCGGGATGGTCTGCACCGAAGTGCTGCTCTTCGATCTTCAGCGCTCTCTCCTGCAGTTCCACCTGCTTCCGGTAGTTGCCCAGAGATCCATATGCACAACCAAGATCTCCCAGAGTCAGAGCTACTTGCGGATGATCTGCACCGAAGTGCTGCTCCTTGATCTTCAATGATCTCTCCTGCAGTTCCACCTTCTGGCGGTAGTTGCCCAGATCGCCGTACGCATTGCCAAGATTTGTCAAAGTAATGGCTACTTCGGGATGGTCTGCACCGAAGTGCTGCTCCTGGATCTTCAACGCTCTATCCTGCAGTTCCACCTGCTTCCGGTAGTTGCCCAGAGATCCATATGCACAACCAAGATCTCCCAGAGTCAGAGCTACTTGCGGATGATCTGCACCGAAGTGCTGCTCCTTGATCTTCAATGATCTCTCCTGCAGTTCCACCTTCTGGCGGTAGTTGCCCAGATCGCCGTACGCATTGCCAAGATTTGTCAAAGTAATGGCTACTTCGGGATGGTCTGCACCGAAGTGCTGCTCCTGGATCTTCAACGCTCTCTCCTGCAGTTCCACCTGCTTCCGGTAGTTGCCCAGAGATCCATATGCACAACCAAGATCTCCCAGAGTCAGAGCTACTTGCGGATGATCTGCACCGAAGTGCTGCTCCTTGATCTTCAATGATCTCTCCTGCAGTTCCACCTTCTGGCGGTAGTTGCCCAGATCGCCGTACGCATTGCCAAGATTTGTCAAAGTAATGGCTACTTCGGGATGGTCTGCACCGAAGTGCTGCTCCTGGATCTTCAACGCTCTATCCTGCAGTTCCACCTGCTTCCGGTACTCACCCAGAGCTCCATACGCATTGCCAAGATTTCCCAAAGTTTTGGCTACTTCGAGATGGTCTGCACCGAAGTGCTGCTCCTTGATCTTCAACGCTCTCTCCTGCAGTTCCACCTGCTTCCAGTAGTTTCCCAGAGCTCCATACGCATTGCCGAGACTTGCCAAAGTACTTGCTACTTCAGGATGGTCTGCACCGAAATGCTGCTCTTCAATCTTCAACGTTCTCTCCTGCAGTTCCACCTGCTTCCGGTAGTTGCCCAGAGCTCCGTACGCATTGCCAAGATTTGTCAAAGTCTTGGCTACTTCAGGATGGTCTGTACCGAAGTGCTGCTCGTCGATCTTCAACGCTCTCTCCTGCAGGTCCACCTGCTTCTGGTCATTGCCCAGAGCTCCATACGCATTGCCAAGATTTGTCAAAGTCGTGGCTACTGCTGGATGCTCTGCACCGAAGTGCTGCTCGTTGATCTTCAACGCTCTCTCCTGCAGTTCCACCTGCTTCCAGTAGTTGCCCAAATTGCCGTAAGCACTGCCAAGATTTCCCAAAGTAGTGGCTACTTCGGGATAGTCTGCACCGAAGTGCTGCTCCTGGATCTTCAAGGCTCTCTCCTGAAGGTCAACCTCTTTCCGGTGGTTGCCCAGAGCGCCATACGCACTGCCAAGATTTCCCAAAGTCTTGGCCACTGATGGATGCTCCTTCCCAAGGGTCTCCTCTTCAACTTTCAACAATGCCTGATACAAATCCCTTGCCTTGTCTGTGGATCCAGTGCTGAGAGAAACATTGGCCAGCGAAGCTGCACTATTCATTGCCTCAGCACTCCTCTCTCCAAATTCATTCCTGGCAAAGTTGTAGGCAAGTTGCCGAAAAGGCAATTCGCACCATGCCTGGTGCTCCTGCTCCTCCGCGGTCTCTGCAAGTTGTTCCATTCGCATGAAGGTGCCCTTGGTGGCATCATCCTCATCATCAGCATCCGGTGTGTTTGCGAAAAGGTGGTTCAGAGAATCGCCGAAACATTTTCTGCAAAGCTCCGCATCTTCCATCAGGTCCTGCCAACGGACGATCTGCCCGGGTGACCCATCAGCACTCGGGATGTAGACGTGCACCAGCTCGGGCTTTCGCACGTAGCCAAACTCCCAACGGCAGGCCCTGGAGCTTGGGGGTGTCGGGCGATCAGGTCCTGCCAACGGACGATCTGCCCGGGTGACCCATCAGCACTCGGGATGTAGACGTGCACCAGCTCGGGCTTTCGCACGTAGCCAAACTCCCAACGGCAGGCCTTGGACCTAGGTGACTAGGCGAGGCAAACAATTCTCAAGTCACCTTCGCACAAGCAACCCGCATCACACTGGCATGGAAAATTTGTCCTGTACAATTAAGCTTCGAAGTTTTGAAATCAGGAAAATAAATTTCAAATGTTCCTCACACGCCAAGTCAGGTCCCTCGACATGATTTGGGGCGCCACAAACAACAGAAATTTGGTTGCCCAATTCGCAACTTGACTATCAACAACATTCAAGTTAACAAATCACAACACCGCACAGCAACCTCTATCTGAGCTAAGAAACTTCAAATAGGCTTCCGTCAGTTGCAAAATCAAGAGTCCATGCCTCGTTTCATCTGCAGCCTTTTTGTAGTGCCTAAACCATGCCGGGTATTCCCCGGGCTGTCGTGGCTGGTCCAGATCCGAAAAGATCGGATTCCAGCGCCCTAAGAAACTTCAAATAGGCTTCCGTCAGTTGCAAAATCAAGAGTCCATGCCTCGTTTCATCTGCAGCCTTTTTGTAGTGCCTAAACCATGCCGGGTATTCCCCGGGCTGTCGTGGCTGGTCCAGATCCGAAAAGATCGGATTCCAGCGCCTCAACTTCTCACCCTCTTTGATGTGCATGCTCATGCCCAGGGATTTGTCTGTGCAGAAGGTCACAGGTCCTCAGTTATTGCTAATAATTGGCCTACAAGCAGGTCGATCCGTTGGAAACCGTTGCGCACATAAAAACACAAAAACTGTTGCTAATCGACTGCATTGGAACCCTCACCTGAAGCAAAAACCTGCAAGCAAACCTCTCAAACTTCCTGGAAACTTAGGCAAGGGTCGGACTTCCCCACAGCAGCAGACTCCCTTCTTCAGTTCCTGTAGGATTTGGTTGTTCTTGCGACTGTCTGGACTGGCGATCAAGAAATCCGCATTTGCTGCCACAGTTTCCCCTTCAGGTTCTCCCCGAGCATCGAAACCGATGCACATCCACTTCCGCTGCTGTCGCAGCTTCATTTGTTCCTCCACATCGTGCATTGTCAGGCTGTCAGCCATGTCTTCATCCTCTGCGGCATCTCCTCCAACGATCCTCTTGGCGATGGCACGATTGTTGTAGGCCTCTGCAAAGGTCGGATCCAGCTGGATGGCTTGGGAGAAGTGCTCTATGGCTTCCTGGTATCGTTTGCCACAGAGATGCTCCCAGCCGCTCTTGCTCAAGGCCTCGGCGTCTCTTCCCTGAAGGCAGGTGCCAAAAAAACAACATGTCTAATTACTGAAGACGTTCAATTCAAAATCCGGGCGCTAGAAGTCTCCAGGCCAACGATTTCTTCACAAGAACATCTTGAGATGGCTTGGCAGAACTTGACTGGACCGTGCCTGCATCGACTCCATGGGTGGCTCCAAGTCACCTGGCTTTCTTCCGCGCATCAAACAGATGGTCGAAACGTTTGCATTTCCACTACTTCCAGCTGGATTAATCAGGAAATTGCAAGGAGAAACTCATTGAATGTATGGACATGTATGCGGACCATCTGGAGTGATATCACCATGTTGAGCGTGAAAACACTTGGTTAGAAAAATAATAAACGCTTGTCAAGCATGTTGCTTTCCTACTAGACACTTGAATGACTCTTGATGGCCAGAATATGCCAGAATCATCACAAAAATGTGCAGTTCAATGCATAACAGCCATTTGCTTTTAGATAAAACTAACAAAATGTTGCCTTCCATCTAGAATCTAGACAGCTAAATGACTCTCGATGGCCGGAATCATCACAGGAGTCTGCAGTTCAAAGTGCGTGTTTTCCGTTTGCGACGTCTGATGACTTGTTTCATTTGGTTTCCACATATATGACGCAATCCCCACCTTGAAGTTGGCTGATCCCTGACTCCGGGCGGCACCATCTAACCCTTGCTCTCCGATCCTATAATCTTTGCCAAAGCTGATTACTAAGTGATTACTCTGAACTCGGATGAATTTTGTCAGACTCAGTGGTTTGAAATGAAGATTTTGATAGTCCAATGAGTGCATCATCTGAAGACCAAAGATTGAAGGCCTCATGGCCAAAGTGCCATATCATACCCATGTTGCTCAATAGGAATCATGCAGAACTTAACATGTAGTATTTAGATGTCTTTCGTACCAACGTGTATAGTACAAACTTTCTTTCTGCCTCAGTCTAGATAGTGTTTTGTGGCTCGGCTTGCTTTTCACCTTGGTAAAGATGAGCTAAAAACCCACGCGTCAGCAGTTCCGCATCAAAACTTGCCAATAGGAAAGCAACTGCCACTGGATCAACATCGGCACAGGCTTAACGTCAAATGTCAAGTTGACTTCCGTGAGAGCTCACCATCGCATCATTTTTACGACTGAATCGATGTTTGCTTGACGAAGCTGGATCTGGACTGGTCAGTTCCAGCGTCAAATTTCGAAGTCGCTCAGGCCTCGCAGTGGTGACTGGGATTCGGAAATGGAGTTTCAGCTTGGCTCATAAAGTGAAACGGATCTTGGTTTTATGATCTTCGTGAGAATGTGCAGACCTTCACTACCATCAAGACCTTCATGCTCTCTTGAGCCCCACATCGTATCTGCAGATCTGAAAGGCCTTGGATAGCAGACCCTCCGCCCCTGTATCGCCGGAAACGAACTGATGCTGTAAATCACAAAAGGGACCATATCACACATTGCTGACATGTCATTCAAGGGCCCTCCA
Source organism: Symbiodinium kawagutii (assembly GCA_009767595.1). Classification (NCBI taxonomy): domain Eukaryota; class Dinophyceae; order Suessiales; family Symbiodiniaceae; genus Symbiodinium; species Symbiodinium kawagutii. The sequence goes on from VSDK01022793.1 coordinate 569,484, forward strand.
GCGATTTCGCAGTCCAACCATTCAGTCGTGCCTTCGGCTCCGTATATATTTGCAGTGGCCAGGGTCCACATGCTCCGTGTCCCGCAGAGGCATTGACTTGTAGAAACAGCAAGAAGAGCTGCGACGTATCTGCACCTGCCAGGGCATTCATGGGAAAACGACAGCACCAACCGGGGAAGCCCAGCCCTACATCAATGGAGGGCTGAGTTTCGGTTGGATCCCCAGGTGATGGCATGCCACCTTTCGTCTCAAATGGTTGATGCCTGTTGATGTGGTGCCCACATCATGGGGGGAGATCAAGGATGTCACAGGGTCAACAGTGACCCGAAATGCGAAGCTTCCGACACACCTGCTGAGCTTGTGGAATTCAGCAAGAGTGTGCTGGATGGGCTTGTGGTGCCTCAGTGACTGGTGGGATTCGTGCGGTCGTTGTGTGTCTCGGGGCAAGTTGTCCCATCTGTTGTGAGATAATACTTCTCTACGTATCTGAACGGCAGACTTGCATGTTTGCTGCGCAACGAAATTATAAATTGTGAAATCACACACCGCTTGGTGTTCAGAATCTCGCGTGAGATTCTGCCAACCGTTTCCGTTCGAGCATGAATTTGTAAACGGAAGTCTGTTGCATATTCAGTTCTAGACTCTCCCATGTTGTAAGATCAGAGAGCTAGTCCCTGGTGGTCTTATATTGTATTGCATTGTGGAAACGGTAAACATTGGAAACCGGATAAGTTCATGCAATGCAACCAACATCACAAAAGCCATCACACTTTATCTAAAAAATAACTCCAGGAATTCTCTTCCAAACTACCACCTCTCATCCGTTGGCCCAAACCAGGCTGATCAAATCTATGTGCAATTGCTCTGTGAGACTCCTCGATGAAAAAAACACAAAGTGGTTAGGCTTGAAAGAGTTGATGTATGATCATCTGATTGGCTAACTTAACCGGCCAAATCAGGCTTTGGGCTCGGACACAAAGCCTGAAGCTGCTACTTGGGTCCCTCCACTTGGGCTGCTGGTCCAGCTTGTCCTGGCAGCGAAATTCAGCGCGACGATAGACTTGAAAGAAACTGCCACTCCAACAACCATTGACTCAATTCACATGAAGGTTGTTGGAGTTAACTTATGAAGGAACAACCATTAACTCAATTCATTGATATTATCAAGGTTTGATCCTCCATGTGAGATGATCGAATCCTTCCAAATAGTTCTCTGACTCCGTACTAACATCTTCAGTTAATCAAAGCTGGCGAAATGAAAATAGAGAACCACCCCCTGTGACCGTTTTGCTTGCCTTACGGGGCACGACATCATCAAGTCATTCGGCACAAAGTGGCGATCTTGTGCATCGTGGTGTCGCCCTTTGGCCACTTGGTTCCTGAGAATTTTCACCAAAACCATTGATGACCAGAATCTGTCGCACAGTCTTGGTTGCACAGTTCCTGCTTGGTTCCTCAAAAACTATTGGATGACTGGTTAAGCACCGGTTGTGCATTGACCATTGAAAACCAGCCTGGATGCTGTGCAACCAACCCCTGCAAATTGGCTTGCACACACTGAACCTACGCTTGAACATGTTTTTACCTCTAGAGATCGGTTTCTACATGGTCAATTGATGTTGATTGTTGGTTCATGATCCAATCCTGCGGCTCCCAACTCGACCTGGGGTTCCCAACTCTGAGATCCAAGGGAGTTCCATCACTGATGAGGCTGCACCAATGAAGACCTCAGAAAAACGCTGAGGAAATCTGTGGCACCAGGGGAACGCACCCTACTGTCTTTCTATTCGAACTGTCTTTGATGCCCCCAGAAAGCTAAACTGAAGAGCATAAGTTTTCCCGCAGATTATCGAAATTCCAAGGACATCAAGGCCGACCATCTGCCAGCAACACAGCTCAAGATCCAAGAAGTCAACAAATGTGGCCATGCAAACATGACATGACCCACCAACCATGACATCCTCGTTTTCATGTTGGCATTCCCGCAAGTCTCCAATGATTCCATCGAAGATAAGCCTATAGGCCAGTCTAAATGATCCAAGTGGATTGCGCTCAGGCAGACCGTTGCCGTGTGTTTACATCTTCGGAAACTATATCCATCAACCGGCTATCCAGTGATTGCTTGTGATCTTCTTGTTTCTGAACAGTTTTGGAGCTGAGGCAGCAGCCCAAAGCAACATTCTGAAGTCCTCAGCACCAACTCTCAATGTCACCTGATGTCACAGACATTCACAGACTGCAAGCACAAGGGATTTCTTCTGTTCGAACTAGGAGATTGGAAGTTGAAGGCTGCATATTTGTGGTGTCGCGAACTTTTCAATTCACAGAAGCAAATCAAAGATCGCAGTGCAAATGCCCCTCAAAAATTGATTGTCTTATCCATCCATAACAGGCACATCTCACGCATGACATTTGGATGGTGGCACCATCCCACTATGGGCCATGGATGGCCATGGTATCTGAGCGATCGAACTGGAAGCAACGTGAGCCATGAGGGACTGCAGTGTTTCAAACCTCGGTCATTGCCAGACTTTTCTTAAGAAGCTGCCTAACCTTGCTGGTATGTTGACCAAGGGAAAAGTACATGCCCAAGCAAACAGAAACCTTGAACTTTATAGAACAGTGTCCATAGAGCATCAGTTTGGTTAGAGCAACTTGGGCATAACGACAACAGAGCTTGCTAGGCCACCCTTTTGGAAGACCTGCTGAAGCCGATTCTGCATAGCACCCTCACACATCAAGGATGCTGCTGCCCCTGCAAGTTCTTTTCATGATCGCTGGTGAATCCAGCTATATATAAGCCTCGCACGAAGCTTGTTCCATTGATACGTTTTGACTTCAAAACCAAGCCATTGCTGCCTGGCACTGTCCACATGGAGGCTGTATCCATGATGCTGTGGAGGGTGAAACAACACCTGTTGGTTCTTTCAAGAACTCTGAAGATAATCCGTAGTGGTCTGACCTGGGACAAATCATTCCGGCAGTATTTCCCTGATCACCAACGAAGCAAACAGCACGCCTCAGCTTAAAAGCTCATGTTGGGTGCATATGGGCAGTCGCTAAAATGACCTATGTGATTCCCGATGAGACACGCGCGAAGGTTGAGGTAGGCCGCATCTGAAGCAGCGTTTTGGTAGCCCAGTACGCATTTCACATAGTGATGCTTGGCAAAGTCTCGAGGGGTGATGGGCTCGCAGTCGTCAACACTCTTCCACTTGGCCTTTTCCAGGACAGCTGATCCTGTGCCAATTGTTGGCAGGCCGGCACTGCACATGACTTTCGTCGCAAGCACCTGGTTGTCATCAAGCCAGTCTGCTAAGACTAGCTCTTCATCTGTGAAGTTGTAAGTGCGCTGAATCTCTTGACATCTCTGCGCCACAATGGAGATCCAATGAGTGCTGTTTTTCACCAGCGATGCATCTAAGCCTTGCCCTTGTAAGTAACCCAAAGAATATCCATACAAATCATCATAAGAATAATGCATGGAGTCGATCTGCGAAGTAATGACCTTCCCATCAAACTGGAAGGTCACCATAGCTCCTGTATGGAGGCCTTGGTAGAAGGGACCTCGGAGTCCCAAGATGCCGTTGATGGAATACTGCTCAAAATCTGGGTCATCGCTGACCGGATACACCCAAAAGCTAGTGAAGTTAAAGTAACCTGATGGCGATCACAACAAAACAGGCACCCAAAAAAAATGTCTTGGCAAAATCAACCCCTGCATTTACCAAGTGGATCAAACATCAGTAAGCATGGATGAGCCAAGGAAAACAACAAACAACATCACTCTCTGCAGCTAGCAGCAGTAGCCATCTTCTCCCGGATGTTCTGCCATGACTTGCGTCACAGGCCGATAACAATCGTGCCCATTGGTGTGGATGGGGCAATTGTTGCTGCATAAATCGTTGGCACTTGGATCACAATGATCTCCCACGATGTGCCCGCAATTCTTCAGCGATTTCTGACCTGCCAAAGTCTCATGGTCAAGAGACATTGTGGAGCCCTGCTTATTGATGCTGGTATCCAGCTGCAACATCTGAACATCTGCAAGGCATTCGCTGGGATCTTCGGCTGCAGCTGCGATGAAGATGGATACAAAAGAAGCAACAAGCCGAGTGGCCATGGTGATTCGTACCACCCGAACGTTGCAACGGTCAATTGCTTGGAGGCCGATGTGCTGCGGAAAAAAAGGGCGATCGCAGCACATTGGAAGGCAACAAAGCCAACACGAGAAGTTGCAATGAAGGTGGAAGGCAAGCTAGAGGACTTAAAGGAAGATGCCACGCTGGAGACCAAGGCAGCAAACAGAAACAAGAGACTTCAAGAGACCCAGATCAAAGAAGGCAAGAGACACAGGGACCTGAGGAAAGAAAGCTGAGGACACGAAAGAGAATGCAGGTGAGAAAAGTGAAGGATGATGGAGACAAAGATGAGACATCCTGAAGATAGGCTGGGGCAAACAAAAAGGTCCGAACAAAGACATCAGGACACAGGAGACAAAGGATGATCAATGCAAGAGCAAGAAGAAGAAAGCCGAGAGAAGCCACAAGAAGAAGCTGCAGCTGAACCAGAGAAGGAGGATGGCAAGGAAGATAGCAAGGAAGATGGCAAGGAAACAGAGGAAGAGATCCGCAAGAAAACTGAGAAGCAGAAAGAGTATGGCAAAGCCTTGCAGCAAGGAAGGCTTTGCAGGAAGGTCTTTCCGAGGAGGCCACAGGAATAGAACGCGCCAAGTATCTGACCCCATTCAAGCCTTTAAATCCATCCACTTTTTGCTTACTTTGATTTTGATGCTTATATGACTTATATGTGCATGTTTCACCTCTACGTGCACGTACTTCCCTCCTGTGTCCTAGGCCTACAAGTCCACCAAGCGAATCCAAGTGAAATCGGTTGATCTATGACATCGCTGTGACAAAATTTTGGTCAGGCTACGTGAAAGGATAGCCGGTGCCTGGGTATGGCAGGGGTATGCTCCAGTCGCCAAAGGCACACAGTGCTCAGAAGCCTTCCTGTAAGTTTGCAACTGCAGTCATGTGATGTTGATTAGGGCTAAAGTAACAGAAAGGATTCTGCATTGATGCTCTTGGGATCCCGGATTGGCTAGTGAAATTATATGCTATATTGATGAAGAATTCCAAAAAAATGTTTGAACTTCGGCTCTGAGTGACAACTTTATTCAATCATACCCGCCAAACAGTAGTTTTTGCCACTACCCCACGCAGGTGCATCATGCCCTTGACTGAGAGATGGGCCATCTGAGTTGCAAACTGTGGAGGTACCATTGCAGCCATGCATCAATTATGCAATGTGAATCTCTAGAAATCAGCATCCCGCAGTTTTTGGTACAGGTAGGTGGTCAAGAACGATTCCATCCCTCAGCATCCCTCAGCCACGCAAAGTTAATCCTGTGTGGTGAATCTGCTACATGCCAAGGGTCCCCAGGATGGATGCAGATTAATAACTAACAGGTCACGACAATATCAATCTTGGGGTTGCAACAGTTGTTGAAGACCCCTGATTGGAGCAAATCTTGGTGAGCATCGTGCTCCTCCTGATGTGGTGTACAAACCTTCCAGAGATCAAGCCTCGATTTCCCACTTATTGTATCTGTTTGAAGGTGTTGCTGCCCCCACAATTTTTGTTGGAAGTTATCTCAATTAAAATGCTACATGTTCATTCTGTCATCAAAAAGGTCGGTTTCCTACAAGCATTGTGCTGTACACACAGCTTAGCCTAGAGGTGCACACAGCTGCAAATCCGCAACCATAGATGAGACATATTTTGAGGGTGAAAGGATCATAGATTGCGTGTCGGTTGCTGGCAGGCTGTTCTCTGGATGAATTCTATGGATAACAAATCATACACCGAACAAACGAGCACATTTGAAACAAACTACCGATAATACAAAATCGCACAGCGCTCTTGCCTGCCTAAGCTGGAAAATCTTCTACCTGCTGGCATTGCTTTGCTACCGTCTGAGCCACGCATCCACGCAGAAATGAAAAATAAAAGCGAAGATCTCTGGCGTGGAGTCTGACGATTTTGGTTGGGGCACAGTCAGTGCACCATGTTGAAGATTTATCTGGAGCATGGTTCATGCAATTTCCTTCGGTCCGGCAAGTTATGCATGCTGATTAGCACCGTGAATTAATATATTGGCGATACAAACCCTGATGAGAATGGTGATAATGATAATGGTGATGGTGAGATGTCATGCAAGTTCGAAGAAGTTTGAGACCAAATTGGTCCAAAATGCTTGAAAATATCTATTGTTGTTGATTCACATCTTCTGAGCACAGCCCATAAAAATCCATACCGCTCTCCGGATTCGTCAAGTATGATTTTCTGATGAAGCAGCTACAAACTCATCAATCTCTACGTGCACCCTGAAGAACCCTGCTCAAACTGCCTTTTCTGCACAGCCAGGTCGTGGATCGAAGAGAAAATGTCCCAGGCACCATGGCAGCGCCACAGCTTCCAAGTTACCCGAAGTCCATGGGCGACTCGATTAGTCCTCAGAGACCCGGAATGACACCCCATGCAACGGTGAAGAAACTGATGGCGCAGCTGCCTTACCTGAAATCAGGTCAGTTTCCATACATATAAATGATGGGTGAAGGTCAGTTTCCATACATATCCGCCGACCCCTGCCTTCGCCAAGGCAGGGGCGGCGCCTGGGACCACCGGAGGTGCGGAACTTGTTCCTTGGCCTTGACTATGGCCAACGCCTGAACCTGGGTTTTGGCCTCGGCCATGGCCAATCTTTTCAACGTTTTGCAGCCGTGCTACCGGTCCCAGAATTGGGCAAGCAGCAGCAAGCCAACAAAGCTACCCAGAGAGGCCAACACCAGTTGTTCTACGGCGTTCAGCCTTGCTGTTTGGCCGCCCTGAAACGCTCCGCTGCCCGTCAGACACATTCGCCGTGCAGCCGTTACCAGAGCCAGGCAAATAGCAGCAGGCCAGCCAACACCCGTTGCGTTCAGCCTTGCTGTTTGGCCGCCCTGGCCAACGGACACATTTCCCGGGCCAGCCGTT
>VSDK01022793.1:613748-652659 GCA_009767595.1 Symbiodinium kawagutii
TATTTGGAGCTCGCAACGAAATGCAAACTCTGTTTTTGGACCGTCAGAGCTTGTCACCCTTGACAAACCTGAAGCGATGTTGCCCAAAAAATTCAACTACACAGCTATTGATCAAATTCATTCAGCATTCAAGAGATCAGGTGAACCATCCATCATTGAGAGGAAAAAACTCTGGTTTGCTCACGTTCATTAGTTGTCACCGCAGCAAAGGCAGCGTGGCAGCAACCAGGGTGCGTGAACGATCTGGTCCGGCAATGCTGGGTCAATTGGAGCTCGCAACAAAATGCAAACTATGTTTTCGGACCGTCAGTGCCTGTGCCAGTTGACAAACCTGAAGCGATGCTGCCCAACATGTTCAACTGTCAGGGCGCTTGATTGACTCTGCTGCCAGCAACGTTGCCAGCGAAGCACTCTGGTTTGCTCATGTGAAAGTGTTACAGCATTCTGGTGCACGCAAAAAAATTGGAAAAAAGAAAATGACAAGAGACGGGAACGGAGGTAGCAAGAGAATCTTGGCAGCAACAAGGGCGCCGAAACATTCTGGTCCAGCAATAGTAGAGTATTCGGACCTTGCAGCATAGTGCAAGCTATGTTGTTGGACCGTCCGTGGCAACTGACACTTGACAAGCCTGAAGCACCCCAGATTTTGAACTATTAGGACGCTTGATTGATTCTGCTGCCAGCAACGTTGCCAGCGAGTGACTGTGGTTGGCTCATGTTCATGACTTTTCAAAGAAAGTTTTGCAGCAAAGGCAGCTTGGCAGCAACAATGGTGCCTTAACATTCTGGTCCAGGAATAGTGGGGCATTTGGAGCTCGCAACGAAATGCAAACTCTGTTTTTGGACCGTCAGAGCTTGTCACCCTTGACAAACCTGAAGCGATGTTGCCCAAAAAATTCAACTACACAGCTATTGATCAAATTCATTCAGCATTCAAGAGATCAGGTGAACCATCCATCATTGAGAGGAAAAAACTCTGGTTTGCTCACGTTCATTAGTTGTCACCGCAGCAAAGGCAGCGTGGCAGCAACCAGGGTGCGTGAACGATCTGGTCCGGCAATGCTGGGTCAATTGGAGCTCGCAACAAAATGCAAACTATGTTTTCGGACCGTCAGTGCCTGTGCCAGTTGACAAACCTGAAGCGATGCTGCCCAACATGTTCAACTGTCAGGGCGCTTGATTGACTCTGTTGCCAGCAACGTTGCCAGCGAAGCACTCTGGTTTGCTCATGTGAAAGTGTTACAGCATTCTGGTGCACGCAAAAAAATTGGAAAAAAGAAAATGACAAGAGACGGGAACGGAGGTAGCAAGAGAATCTTGGCAGCAACAAGGGCGCCGAAACATTCTGGTCCAGCAATAGTAGAGTATTCGGACCTCGCAGCATAGTGCAAGCTATGTTGTTGGACCGTCCGTGGCAACTGACACTTGACAAGCCTGAAGCACCCCAGATTTTGAACTGTTAGGACGCTTGATTGATTCTGCTGCCAGCAACGTTGCCAGCGAGTGACTGTGGTTTGCTCATGTTCATGACTTTTCAAAGAAAGTTTTGCAGCAAAGGTAGCTTGGCAGCAACAATGGTGCCTTAACATTCTGGTCCAGGAACAGTGGGGTATTTGGAGCTCGCAACAAAATGCAAACTCTGTTTTTCTGGACCGTCAGAGCCTGTGCCACTTGACAAACCTGAAGCGATCTCTCTACATTGCTTCGCATGAAATTCCTTCCCCTATCAGGATTGCAGATGAACTATACAAACACTGGCATGTGAAGGGGGATAGCCACCAGTCAGGGACCAAGATAGCTAGCGGTTGTTGGACCGTCTGGGGCAAATGGCACTTGACAAACCTGGACAATACTGCCCAAGATGCTTACTGTCAGAATGCTTGATCGATTCTGCTGCCAGCAACGTTGCCAGCAAGTGACTGTGGTTTGCTCATGTTCATGACTTTTCAATGCAAGTTTTGCAGCAAAGGCAGCTTGGCAGCAGCAATGGTGCCTTAACATTCTGATCCAGCAACGGTGGGTCAATTGGAGTGCGCAACACAGAACCTATGTTTTTGGATCGTCACTGCCTGTGCCATTTGACAAACCTGGAGCGAGACATCGGATGGCCCTGCTAGCAACAACGTTGCCAGCGAAGGACTTCGGTTTGCTCGTGCACATCACTTCTCAAAGAGACTTTTGCCGCAAAGGCAGCTTGGCAGTAACAATGGTGCCTTAACATTCTGGTTCAGGAATAGTGCGGTATTTGGAGCTCGGAACAAAAAGCAAACTCTGTTTTTGGACTGTCAGAGCTTGTCACACTTGACAAACCTGAAGCGATGTTGCCCAAGATATTCAACCGTCAGGGCGCTTGATTGACTCTGTTGCCGGCAACGTGGCCAACGAAGCACTCTGGTTTGCATATCCTCATCACTTCTCTAAGAAAGTGGTACCAGATTTTGGTGCTCTCTAACTACATTGCTGCTGATGAAATTCATTCAGCGTTCAAGAGATCAAGTGAACATAAGTGAAGTACTTGGACGCCGGCAAGCACTCTAGTTTGTCCCAAAGAGCGCCAGGTGACCCCTTCCAAAGGGCTGCCGCATGCTGAAGATCCTCATGGACTGGGGACCTCCTTGGAATGTGACATCTCCAGGACCGTTTCACCATACACGCATCTCATGTGACACATCCGCACCACTGGCATGTGAAGGGGGAGAGACATCGGTTAGCGCCCCAAGATCAAACCCAAACTGACGGTCTTGGAAATGATTGGCCATGCTTGCCTTGCCTCCAGCCTCTGAGGAAAAGGTGTTGATGCCTGTCACCAACTTGTGTAGCAGCCAGTCATCAGCCCACCAGCTGAAGCCAATCATTACTGATCATCGTTAACCATTAGTGACCGTTCGCAATCACATCAAATCGCCATCATGTCGCATGGCCGAGGCAACACAAATCACTTGCTTGTGTGGCGTTGCACCTATCAATGTCTGGCAACAGTTTCGGTCAGTGCGACCAGTCACGCCAGGAGCACTCTGGTTTGCTTCTTTTCGCACTTGCTGGCCGTTTGAGTGACCAACGGTTTCCAACAGTGTCCAGTTCTTAAACCCTTGGAAAAAAGCAAAGGTGGGCCATGCTTTAGCAGTAGACAGGACTGGAGATTGCAGGCAGTGTGTCAAAAGCAGCGTTTGTTCTTCAATCTGCACACTGCTCAAAAATTTTGTCCGGGTGTGGCTGGAATTCTTCAAAGGATCACAGCACATGGGACTGCGATAGAAAGTTGCTAACACAAACCATTGCATGCGACTGGCGCAGGCATTGCACCCATCAATGTCTAGCAGATTCAACACTTTCTGCCGTTCAGTCGCTATCGCTGCTGCCATGCCTTCAAAGCTGGGCGACCAGCAATGATTCCAGTGAAGCAATCTGGCTTGCATAGGCTCATCACTTTGCTCAAACAAAACTTGGCAACGAACGCAGCTTAGCAGCAACAAAGGCGCCGTAAGACTCTCATCAAGAAATGGTGAGTTATTTGGTCCTTCCAGCACATTGCAAGCTATGTTGTTGGACTGTCCAGGGTAAATGACACGTGACAAACGCGAAAGATGCTGCCCAAGATGTTCAACTGTCAGGACGCTGGATTGACTCTGCTGCCAGCAACATTGCCAGCGAAGCACTCTGGTTTGCCCATGTTCATGACTTCTCTAAGACAATGTTGCCACATTCTGGTGCACATGCATCAACCTTCAGGGAGGTTCTTGCAAAAAAATTGGAAAAAAGAAAATGACAAGAGACGGAAACGGAGGTAGCAAGAGAATCTTGGCAGCAACAAGGGCGCCGAAACTTTCTGGTCCAGCAATAGTAGAGTATTTGGACCTTGCAGCATAGTCCAAGCTATGTTGTTGGACCGTCCGTGGCAACTGACATTTGACAACCCTGAAGCACCCCAGATTTTGAACTGTTAGGACGCTTGATTGATTCTGCTGCCAGCAACGTTGCCAGCGAATGACTGTGGTTTGCTCATGTTCATGACTTTTCAAAGAAAGTTTTGCAGCAAAGGTAGCTTGGCGAGAACAATAGTGCCTCAACATTCTGCTCCAGGAATAGTGGGGTATTTGGAGCTCGCAACAAAATGCAAACTCTGTTTTTGGACCGTCCGAGCTTGTCACCCTTGACAAACCTGAAGCGATCTCTCTACATTGCTGCGCATGAAATTCCTTCCCCAATCAGGATTCCAGATGAACTATACAAACACTGGCATGTGAAGGGGGATAGCCACCGGTCAGGGCCCAAGATAGCTAGCGGTTGTTGGACCGTCTGGGGCAAATGGCACTTGACAAACCTGGACAATACTGCCCAAGATGCTTCCTGTCAGAACACTACTTAGCGCCGAGGGATGCTTGAATTTTCTCCCTACACACATCTCATGTGACACATCCCCACCACTGGCATGTGAAGGGGGAGAGACATCGGTTAGCGCCCCAAGATCAAACCCAAACTGACGGTCTTGGAAATGATTGGCCATGCTTGCCTTGCCTCCAGCCTCTGAGGAAAAGGTGTTGATGCCTGTCACAAACTTGTGTAGCAGCCAGTCATCAGCCCACCAGCTGCAGCCAATCATTACTGATCATCGTTAACCATTAGTGACCGTTCGCAATCACATCAAATCGCCATCATGTCGCATGGCCGAGGCAACACAAATCACTTGCTTGTGTGGCGTTGCACCTATCAATGTCTGGCAACAGTTTCGGTCAGTGCGACCAGTCACGCCAGGAGCACTCTGGTTTGCTTCTTTTCGCACTTGCTGGCCGTTTGAGTGACCAACGGTTTCCAACAGTGTCCAGTTCTTAAACCCTTGGAAAAAAGCAAAGGTGGGCCATGCTTTAGCAGTAGACAGGACTGGAGATTGCAGGCAGTGTGCCAAAAGCATCACACTTGTCCCCAGAGAATTTCTCATCATGTCTTTTCTGGGCGAAAAGGTGTGAAATGCACCGCATGCAAGAAGCAAACCAAAGCCATGGGAAGCCAAACAAATCCCAGCAGCTGTGGCAAAAGATTCGTTGTCGCTTCTGTCATGCTCTTGACCTGTATCAAACCCGTGGGCTCTATCAAGGCTGGTGGGAGATCTGATGATTCAATGAATGATCCTTTCCTGCTCTCCACAAAGTTCTCAAACCTGACCGAATCGGCAGATGGTCACATTGGAACACTAAGCTGCTCATCTTGAAGCAGATGGCATCACCTTGAAGCTGTGCACATGTCTTGGCTAGGCCTTACTGTAGCTTTTCAGCATGGTGTCCGTGCACATGTACATATCTGCGACGGTTCCTAAAACTACTGCCATTCCCAAATAAGTAGACCGGACATGTTGCCAAGGCAGATTGTTTGAAGGGTCAATTGTGATATCGTTTGTGCCGTCACTTGCTCCTTCCATGGTCTTCACCCAAAACGCACTGGCTTAAGTGGACACGCTGACTATGTGGCGTTTGCTCAAAGACCTGCACTGATGGGCAGTGAAGACTTTCAACTAAGCTTGGTATGTTCGTGGCTGGTCCATCAAAGGCGTAGCTTACCAACCAATCCTAAGGAAACAACTGGAATTCTGGTATGCTATGGCAAATTGAGGCCAACGCAGCCACTCTTCTTTCGATGGCTGACCAACGGCACATGAAACACATGGACGCCATGACAGCACAAAAACAACGGCTCGGGCAAATCTGACATAAAGTGCCTTTCATGCTGATCACTTTGTTCAAAGAAAACTGTGGAGCAAACTGAGCAAAGTCTGCTTCGCACCAGCGACGTTGCCCCGTAAATCTTGGGGCAGGGATGGCAGGGCACACTTCCCAACACAGTGCAAATAACAATTTTGGACCAATAGAGTCTGGGACCCTTGAAATTTGGGAAGCCGTGCTGCCCAAGCTCTTCAGCCACATTGTTGCTGATGAAATCTAAAAAGCCGTCAACTTTCTGCAAAAGCAAGTTTGTCTTGGGAACAAATGGTGTTTCAGCCATTTCGGCACACCGCTCCAAATTTTGCCAAAATCAAATGTCCCCACTTGGGGAAAAGAACATCACTGGCGGCGTGCCGCAAACAAAAGCTTTAACATACATGTTCTTTGCCCAACGGCAATGAGACCCTGAGGTTTCCAGAGTTTTCCGTCTTGCTGCCTATCATTCGCACAAGGGGATATGCAATTGTTTGCTCTCAATAACGAAATTGTAGAACGGTTTCATGCCATCATAGAAAACACACTCACTGCACTGAGTTTGTTCAACCGCCTTCATGTGTGGGCCGCAAAAGGGTTTAAGCAAATTCAGTAAGTGGATACGTGGTCAAGCCACTACATCCCCTGAGCCCACCAGGCAAACTTGGGGAAGTCACTGAAACTGTGACACAGCTTTGCGAGGGGCCAACGCAGCCACTCTTCTTTCGATGGCTGACCAACGGCACATGAAACACATGGACGCCATGACAGCACAAAAACAACGGCTCGGGCAAATCTGACATAAAGTGCCTTTCATGCTGATCACTTTGTTCAAAGAAAACTGTGGAGCAAACTGAGCAAAGTCTGCTTCGCACCAGCGACGTTGCCCCGTAAATCTTGGGGCAGGGATGGCAGGGCACACTTCCCAACACAGTGCAAATAACAATTTTGGACCAATAGAGTCTGGGACCCTTGAAATTTGGGAAGCCGTGCTGCCCAAGCTCTTCAGCCACATTGTTGCTGATGAAATCTAAAAAGCCGTCAACTTTCTGCAAAAGCAAGTTTGTCTTGGGAACAAATGGTGTTTCAGCCATTTCGGCACACCGCTCCAAATTTTGCCAAAATCAAATGTCCCCACTTGGGGAAAAGAACATCACTGGCGGCGTGCCGCAAACAAAAGCTTTAACATACATGTTCTTTGCCCAACGGCCATGAGACCTTGAGTTTTCCAGAGTTTTCCGTCTTGCTGCCTATCATTCGCACAAGGGGATATGCAATTGTTTGCTCTCAATAACGAAATTGTAGAACGGTTTCATGTCCAGGTTGAATGAAATTTCAGTGAAATTCTTTGCAGCCATGCCTCAAGCATCAGTCATCCACACAGGTAACTGACCTTCACATGCTGCCAGGCACAAATTGCAAATCTCAGTCGAAATGGTTCATATTTCGTGCTGTCGTTTGTTTGGCCCAACTGCACGGAGAATGTTCAAGCATCTTCAACTGTGAGCTGTACTGGATTTCAAAACGATTCGCTTAGGTCATACATGGTCAACTAATCCTACCAGGCAAACCCGACCCATTGAGGGACCAACGCCATCACCCTTTCTCGATGGACTTTGCACCAACGGTAGATGAAACACAAACAGGGAATGGCAGTCGCGGTATGAAAGCGAGCACTTCGGCAAATCTGAAATGAAGGGCCTTCCTTGCAAATCACTTTGTGCAATGAGAACTTTGGAGCAAACTCCGCTTACCATCAGCGACAGTGCCCTAACAGTCGTGACCAGGGACGCAGGTGTGCATAATTTCGCAACACAACGCACAACAGAGTTTTTGCCCCAAAATAGTTGGCGTGGTTTTAGAAACCTGAATCGGTGCTGCCTGAGCTCTTCAGCTAGCATGCTGCTGATGAAATTCATCCAGCCACAGGCTTTCTACGAAAAACATCTAGTGAACAAATGGTGTTTCAGCTGTTCATTCGTCACACCACTTTGCCGAAGATTGTCTGGCCCGTTCTCGAAAATATCTCACCGCACATGATTTGTTCCAAACAAGTGGCTGACTTGTCGACCAAAAACGCTGATGACACCTTGACTTTTCCGGTTTGGCAAACCGAGATTGCCACAAATAGGTCAGATACAAATGGTTCCAAGACTTTTTGTTCTACATGCTGCACCAATGATGTGTTGAGGTCCGCCTTCAGTGGCTGAAAATTCTTGCAGCCATTCCTCAAGCATCGGTCATCCACACAGGTAACTGACCTTCACATGCTGCCAGGCACAAATTGCAAATCTCAGTCGAAATGGTTCATATTTCGTGCTGTTGATTTGTTTGGCCCAACTGCACAGAAAATGTTCAAGCATCTTCAACTGTGAGCTGTACTGGATTTCAAAACGATTCGGTTAGAGCATCCATGGTCAACTAATCCTACTAGGCAAACCCGAGGAAACCCATTGAGGGACCAACGCCATCATCCTTTCTCGATGGACTTTGCACCAACGGTAGATGAAACACAAACAGGCAATGGCAGCGGCGGTATGAAAGCGAGCACTTCGGCAAATCTGAAATGAAGGGCCTTCCTTGCAAATCACTTTGTGCAATGAAAACTTTGGAGCAAACACCGCTTAGCACCAGCGACGGTGCCCTGACAGTCTGGGCAAGGGATGGCGGGACATAGTTCGCAACACAGCACACAAACAACATGTTTGGATATTCTTGGCCCAAAAGAGTCGGAGCCGCTTTAGAAACCTGAACCGATGCTGCCCAAGCTCTTCAGCTAGCATGCTGCTGATGAAATTCATCAAGCCACAAGCGTTCTACAAAAGAGATCTAGTGAACAAATGGTGTTTCATCCATTTCGGCACACCGCTCCAAATTTTGCCAAAATCAAATGTCCCCACTTGGGGAAAAGAACATCACTGGCGGCGTGCCGCAAACAAAAGCTTTAACATACATGTTCTTTGCCCAACGGCAATGAGACCCTGAGGTTTCCAGAGTTTTCCGTCTTGCTGCCTATCATTCGCACAAGGGGATATGCAATTGTTTGCTCTCAATAACGAAATTGTAGAACAGTTTCATGTCCAGGTTGAATGAAATTTCAGTGAAATTCTTTGCAGCCATGCCTCAAGCATCAGTCATCCACACAGGTAACTGACCTTCACATGCTGCCAGGCACAAATAGCAAATCTCAGTCGAAATGGTTCATATTTCGTGCTGTTGATTTGTTTGGCCCAACTGCACGGAGAATGTTCAAGCATCTTCAACTGTGGGACGTACTGGATTTCAAAACGATTCGGTTAGAGCATCCATGGTCAACTAATCCTACCAGGCAAACCCGAGGAAACCCATTGTGGGACCAACGCCATCATCCTTTCTCGATGGACTTTGCACCAACGGTAGATGAAACACAAACAGGCAATGGCAGTGGCGGTATGAAAGCGAGCACTGCGGCATATCTGAAATGAAGGGCCTTCCTTGCAAATCACTTTGTGCAATGAAAACTTTGGAGCAAACACCGCTTAGCACCAGCGACGGTGCCCTGACAGTCTGGGCAAGGGATGGCGGGGCATAGTTCGCAACACAGCACACAAACAACATGTTTGGATATTCTTGGCCCAAAAGAGTCGGAGCTGCTTTAGAAACTTAAAGCGATGCTGCCCAAGCTCTTCAGCTAGCATGCTGCTGATGAAATTCATCCAGCCAAAAATTGTCCAAGAA
This sequence comes from Symbiodinium kawagutii, assembly GCA_009767595.1. Classification (NCBI taxonomy): domain Eukaryota; class Dinophyceae; order Suessiales; family Symbiodiniaceae; genus Symbiodinium; species Symbiodinium kawagutii. Next base: position 623,153 of record VSDK01022793.1, read on the forward strand.
AGAGATCCAGTGAATATGACGAGTTTTAGCCGTTTATTTATCAATTTTCTTTTAACATTGCCAAAGATTGTCCTGCTCGTTGTCTGGAAAATACCTCACCCCACATGACTTGCTGCAAACAATTTGCTGCCTCGTCAGGCAAGCTGTCGACAATCTTGGAAAGTATAGCAGGTCTCTGCCCAGAACCAATGGGGCCACCCTTCGTCGATGGTTTCTGGATCAATGGCAAATGATGCACAAATAGGTTATGACAGCACAAAACCAAAAACTTCGGCGAATCTGAAATGAAGCTAAACCTTAGAGCAACTATGGTGGTCTGACAATCTGGACCAGGGATGCCATGGCATACTGCATAATACTGACTCTGCAAACAACATTATTGGCAAAATACAGATTGCAAAGTCTGCGTCGCATCGGGTACCTGAAGCCATGCTGCCCAAGCTCTTCGGCTACACTGCTGCTGAGAAAACGCATCCAACAATAAGGAGATCTCATGAACGAAGCCCGCTTGAGCCATTCACTCTGCACACTGCCACAAACCTTTACACAAGAATGCGAGATTCGACTTTGTCAAACAATCTGACACATGTTGGGTTGCAAAAACTCATTGCTTGTGGATCGACTGCGTTGGCCCGAAACTGTTGCTGTCTCCAGATTTTCGAACTATGGCAAAGATTGCCACGGACAAGTCGCCCAAACGTGTATAGAGTTGTTGCTCTGAATGTTGTATTCGTGTGTTCTTGATGTCCATGTTGATTGAATCTTCAGTTGAAAGTCGTTCCTCAAGCATCGGTCATCAGCATAGGTAACTGACCTGCACATGTTGCCACACACAAAAGGCAAATCTCAGTCTAAGTAACTCATATTTCATGCTGTCGTTTGTTTGGCCCAACTGCACGGAGAATGTTCAAGCATCTTCAACTGTGGGACGTACTGGATTTCAAAACGATTCGGTTAGAGCATCCATGGTCAACTAATCCTACCAGGCAAACCCGAGGAAACCCATTGTGGGACCAACGCCATCATCCTTTCTCGATGGACTTTGCACCAACGGTAGATGAAACAAAAACAGGCAATGGCAGTGGCGGTATGAAAGCGAGCACTTCGGCATATCTGAAATGAAGGGCCTTCCTTGCAAATCACTTTGTGCAATGAAAACTTTGGAGCAAACACCGCTTAGCACCAGCGACGGTGCCCCGACAGTCTGGGCAAGGGATGGAGGGGCATAGTTCGCAACACAGCACACAAACAACATGTTTGGATATTCTTGGCCCAAAAGAGTCGGAGCCGCTTTGGAAACCTGAATCGATGCTGCCCAAGCTCTTCAGCTAGCATGCTGCTGATGAAATCTACAAAGCCGTCAACTCTCTGCAAACGCAATTGTGTCGCTTTCCCAACAATCAAATGTCCCCACTTGGGGAAAAGAACATCACTGGCGGCGTGCCGCAAACAAAAGCTTTAACATACATGTTCTTTGCCCAACGGCAATGAGACCTTGAGTTTTCCAGAGTTTTCCGTCTTGCTGCCTATCATTCGCACAAGGGGATATGCAATTGTTTGCTCTCAATAACGAAATTGTAGAACGGTTTCATGTCCAGGTTGAATGAAATTTCAGTGAAATTCTTTGCAGCCATGCCTCAAGCATCAGTCATCCAGACAGGTAACTGACCTTCACATGCTGCCAGGCACAAATTCCAAATCTCAGTCGAAATGGTTCATATTTCGTGCTGTTGATTTGTTTGGCCCAACTGCACGCAGAATGATCAAGCATCTTCAACTGTGGGAAGTACTGGATTTCAAACCGATTCGGTTAGAGCATCCATGGTCAACTAATCCGACCAGGCAAACCTGAGGAACCCCTCTGACCAACCCCAGCACCCTTCCTTGATGGATTTTGCACTAATGGAGTTTTGACCAAAGTGCGCTTCAGTCCTTCGTTAGGGACATCGCTCCAAACTTTGCCCAAGATCATCCTGCTCGTTGTCTGGACGATATCTCACCGCACATGACTTGCTGCAAACCATTCGCTGACTCATCGGTCAAATGCTTCATCCAAACTCTGATGAGACCTAGAGCTTTCTGGTTTGCTAGCTGAAATTACTACAAAGGGATCAACCGACAAGGATTTGGGATCTTGAGTTCTGCGCAACACAAAAAAACAGCGTCCCATCTCACAAGAAACGGGGTATGGACGACACTGAGCCCACCGGGCAAGCTGTCGACAATCTTGGAAAATTTAGCAGGTCTCTACCCAGAACCAATGGGGTCATCCTTCCTCCATGGTTTCTGGATCAATGGAAAATGATACATAAATAGGTTATGACAGCACAAAACCAAAAACTTCGGCAAATCTGAAACGAAGCTATATAACCCTGCTGAGCACCAGCTATTGCTGCCTGACAGTCTGGACCATTGATGCCAGGGTATAGTTCACAAGACTGACTCTGCAAACACCATCCTTGGCAAAACAAAGATTGCAAAGTCTGCGCTGCTTCGGGTACCTGAAGCGGTGCTGCCCAAGTTCTTCGGCTACACTGCTGCTGAGAAAACGCATCCAACAATAAGGAGATCTCATGAACGAAGCCCGCTTGAGCCATTCACTCTGCACACTGCCACAAACCTTTACACAAGAATGCGAGATTCGACTTTGTCAAACAATCTGACACATGTTGGGTTGCAAAAACTCATTGCTTGTGGATCGACTGCGTGGGCCCGAAACTGTTGTGTCTCCAGATTTTCGAACTATGGCAAAGATTGCCACGGACAAGTCGCCCAAACGTGTATAGAGTTGTTGCTCTGAATGTTGTATTCGTGTGTTCTTGATGTCCATGTTGAGTGAATCTTCAGCTGAAAGTCGTTCCTCAAGCATCGGTCATCAGCATAGGTAACTGACCTGCACATGTTGCCACACACAAAAGGCAAATCTCAGTCTAAGTAACTCATATTTCGTGCTGTCGTTTGTTTGGCCCAACTGCACGGAAAATGTTCAAGCATCTTCAACTGTGGGACGTACTGGATTTCAAAACGATTCGCTTAGAGCATCAAGGGTCAACTAATCCTACCAGGCAAACCCGAGGAAACCCATTGAGGGACCAACGCCATCACCCTTTCTCGATGGACTTTGCACCAACGGTAGATGAAACACAAACAGGCAATGGCATTGGCGGTATGAAAGCGAGCACTTCGGCAAATCTGAAATGAAGGGCCTTCCTTGCAAATCACTTTGTGCAATGAAAACTTTGGAGCAAATACTGCTTAGCGCCAGCGACGGTGCCCTGACAGTCTGGGCAAGGGATGGCAGGGCATAGTTCGCAACACAGCACACAAACAACATGCTTGGATATTTTTGGCCCAAAAGAGTCGGAGCCGCTTTAGAAACTTAAAGCGATGCTGCCCGAGCTCTTCAGCTAGCATGCTGCTGATGAAATTCATCCAGCCACAACCTTTCTACGAAAGAGATCTAGTGAACATAAGGCATTTCAGGAACTTATTCTGTTAGAGCATCCAGGGGCAGCACTGTTGCTACCAGGCAAACCTGAGGAACCCCTCTGACCAACCCCAGCACCCTTCCTTGATGGATTTTGCACTAATGGAGTTTTGACCAAAGTGCGCTTCAGTCCTTCGTTAGGGACATCGCTCCAAACTTTGCCGAAGATCATCCTGCTCGTTGTCTGGACGATATCTCACCGCACATGACTTGCTGCAAACCATTCGCTGACTCATCGGTCAAATGCTTCATCCAAACGCTGATGACACCTAGAGCTTTCTGGTTTGCTAGCTGAAATTACTACAAAGGCATCAACGGACAAGGATTTGGGATCTTGAGTTCTGCGCAACACAAAAAAACAGCGTCCCAGCTCACAAGAAACGGTGTATGGACAACACTGAGCCCTCCAGGCAAGCTGTCGACAATCTTGGAAAATTTAGCAGGTCTCTACCCAGAACCAATGGGGTCATCCTTCCTCCATGGTTTCTGGATCAATGGAAAATGATACATAAATAGGTTATGACAGCACAAAACCAAAAACTTCGGCAAATCTGAAACGAAGCTATATAACCCTGCTGAGCACCAGCTATTGCTGCCTAACAGTCTGGACCACTGATGCCAGGGTATAGTTCACAAGACTGACTCTGCAAACACCATCCTTGGCAAAACAAAGATTGCAAAGTCTGCGCTGCTTCGGGTACCTGAAGCGGTGCTGCCCAAGTTCTTCGGCCCAACAACAAGGAAATCTCATCAACGCAAACCGCTTGAGCCATTCACTCTGCACACTGCCCACAAACCTTTGCACAAGAATGCGAGGTTCGATTTTGTCAAACAACCTGACACATGTTGGGTTGCAAAAACTCATTGCTTGTGGATCAAATGCGTTGGCCCGAAACTGTTGCTGTCTCAAAATGTTCAAACTATGGCTAAGAGATGCTAAGATTGCCACAGACAAGTCGCTTAATTTCATCCCAAATGTTTATAGAGTTGTTTCTCTGCGTGCTGTAGTAATGATGGTTTGATGCCGTTGTTGAATGAAATGTCAAGGAAATCTGTGCGGCCATTCCTCAAGCAGGAGTTATCCAGATATGTAACTGACCTGCACATGTTGCCACACACAGAGTGCACATCTCAGTCGAAGTAGCTCGTAGTTCGTGCTGTCGATTTCTTTGGCCCAGCTGCACGGAGATTGTTCAAGCATCTTCAAGTGTGGGCCGTAGAGGATTTCAAACTGATTCGGTCACAGCATCCACGGTCAGCACTGTTCCTTCCAGGCAAGCCTGAGGAAACCCATTGAGGGATCAACCCCATCACCCTTCCTTGATGAGTTTGCACCAATGGTAGATGAAACACAAACAAACAACGGCAGCAGCAAGGCAAGCACTTCTTCAAGTCTGAAATGAAACGCCTGCTTTCTTGCTCCATATTTTCCGACCTCCTCACATCACCTTGCACAATGAAACATTTCGAGCAAACTCGGCTTAGCACCAGCGAGGAACCCCAAATAGTCTAAGCCAGGGATGGTGGGGCATAGTTCGCAACACAGTGCCCACACTACTTTTGGCCAAGAAAAATTGTTGCAGCTTCAGAAACTCAAAGCGATCCTGCCCAAGTTCTTCAGCTACATTTCTGCTGATGAAATTCGCACATGACTTGCTGCAAAAGAGTCGCTGAGTTGTCGGTCAAACCCTTCATCCAAACGCTGATGACACCTAGAGCTTTCTGGTTTGCTAGCTGAAATTACTACAAAGGCATCAACGGACAAGGATTTGGGATCTTGAGTTCTGCGCAACACAAAAAAACAGCGTCCCAGCTCACAAGAAACGGTGTATGGACAACACTGAGCCCTCCAGGCAAGCTGTCGACAATCTTGGAAAATTTAGTAGGTCTCTGCCCAGAACCAATGGGGGTCATCCTTCCTCCATGGTTTCTGGATCAATGGAAAATGATACATAAATAGGTTATGACAGCACAAAACCAAAAACTTTGGCAAATCTGAAACGAAGCTAACCTGCTGAGCATCGACTATGGCAGCCTAACAGTCTGGACCATTGATGCCAGGGTATAGTTCACAAGACTGACTCTGCAAACACCATCCTTGGCAAAACAAAGATTGCAAAGTCTGCGCTGCTTCGGGTACCTGAAGCGGTACTGCCCAAGTTCTTCGGCTACACTGCTGCTGAGAAAACGCATCCAACAACAAGGAGATCTCATCAACGCAAACCGCTTGAGCCATTTACTCTGCACACTGCCCACAAACCTTTGCACAAGAATGCGAGGTTCGATTTTGTCAAACAACCTGACACATGTTGGGTTGCAAAAACTCATTGCTTGTGGATCGAATGCGTTGGCCCGAAACTGTTGCTGTCTCAAAATGTTCAATCTATGGCTAAGAGATGCTAAGATTGCCACAGACAAGTCGCTTGATTTCATCCCAAATGTTTATAGAGTTGTTTCTCTGCGTGATGTAGCAATGATGATTTGATGTTGTTGTTGAATGAAATGTCAAGGAAATCTGTGCGGCCATTCCTCAAGCAGGAGTTATCCAGATATGTAACTGACCTGCACATGTTGCCACACACAGAGTGCACATCTCAGTCGAAGTAGCTCGTAGTTCGTGCTGTCGATTTCTTTGGCCCAGCTGCACGGAGATTGTTCAAGCATCTTCAAGTGTGGGCCGTAGAGGATTTCAAACTGATTCGGTCACAGCATCCACGGTCAGCACTGTTCCTTCCAGGCAAGCCTGAGGAAACCCATTGAGGGATCAACCCCATCACCCTTCCTTGATGAGTTTGCACCAATGGTAGATGAAACACAAACAAACAACGGCAGCAGCAAGGCAAGCACTTCTTCAAGTCTGAAATGAAACGCCTGCTTTCTTGCTCCATATTTTCCGACCTCCTCACATCACCTTGCACAATGAAACATTTCGAGCAAACTCGGCTTAGCACCAGCGAGGAACCCCAAATAGTCTAAGCCAGGGATGGCGGGGCATAGTTCGCAACACAGTGCGCACACTACTTTTGGCCAAGAAAAATTGTTGCAGCTTCAGAAACTCAAAGCGATCCTGCCCAAGTTCTTCAGCTACATTTCTGCTGATGAAATTCGCACATGACTTGCTGCAAAAGAGTCGCTGAGTTGTCGGTCAAACCCTTCATCCAAACGCTGATGACACCTAGAGCTTTCTGGTTTGCTAGCTGAAATTACTACAAAGGCATCAACGGACAAGGATTTGGGATCTTGAGTTCTGCGCAACACAAAAAAACAGCGTCCCAGCTCACAAGAAACGGTGTATGGACGACACTGAGCCCTCCAGGCAAGCTGTCGACAATCTTGGAAAATTTAGTAGGTCTCTGCCCAGAACCAATGGGGGTCATCCTTCCTCCATGGTTTCTGGATCAATGGCAAATGATACATAAATAGGTTATGACAGCACAAAACCAAAAACTTCGGCAAATCTGAAACGAAGCTATATAACCCTGCTGAGCACCAGCTATTGCTGCCTAACAGTCTGGACCATTGATGCCAGGGTATAGTTCACAAGACTGACTCTGCAAACACCATCCTTGGCAAAACAAAGATTGCAAAGTCTGCGCTGCTTCGGGTACCTGAAGTGGCAAATCTGAAACGAAGCTAACCTGCTGAGCATCGACTATGGCAGCCTAACAGTCTGGACCATTGATGCCAGGGTATAGTTCACAAGACTGACTCTGCAAACACCATCCTTGGCAAAACAAAGATTGCAAAGTCTGCGCTGCTTCGGGTACCTGAAGCGGTACTGCCCAAGTTCTTCGGCTACACTGCTGCTGAGAAAACGCATCCAACAACAAGGAGATCTCATCAACGCAAACCGCTTGAGCCATTTACTCTGCACACTGCCCACAAACCTTTGCACAAGAATGCGAGGTTCGATTTTGTCAAACAACCTGACACATGTTGGGTTGCAAAAACTCATTGCTTGTGGATCGAATGCGTTGGCCCGAAACTGTTGCTGTCTCAAAATGTTCAATCTATGGCTAAGAGATGCTAAGATTGCCACAGACAAGTCGCTTGATTTCATCCCAAATGTTTATAGAGTTGTTTCTCTGCGTGATGTAGCAATGATGATTTGATGTTGTTGTTGAATGAAATGTCAAGGAAATCTGTGCGGCCATTCCTCAAGCAGGAGTTATCCAGATATGTAACTGACCTGCACATGTTGCCACACACAGAGTGCACATCTCAGTCGAAGTAGCTCGTAGTTCATGCTGTCGATTTCTTTGGCCCAGCTGCACGGAGATTGTTCAAGCATCTTCAAGTGTGGGCCGTAGAGGATTTCAAACTGATTCGGTCACAGCATCCACGGTCAGCACTGTTCCTTCCAGGCAAGCCTGAGAAAACCCATTGAGGGACCAACGCCATCACCCTTTCTCCATGGACTTTGCACCAATGGTAGATGAAACACCAACAGGCAGTGGCAGCACCAAAGCGAGCACTTCGGCAAATCTGAAATGAAACACCTTCCTTGCAAATCACCTTGTACAATAAATATTTTGGAGCAAACCCCGCTTAGCACCAGCGACCGTGCCCCAACAATCTGGGCAAGGGATGGCGGGGCATAGTTGGTACCACACGCAAATAACATGTTTGCATATGTTTGGCCGAAAAGAGTTGGGGCCGCTTTAGAAACTTAAAGCGATGCTGAGCTCTTCATCTACATTGCTGCTGATGAAATTCATCCAGCCACAAACTTTCTACGAAAGAGATCTAGTGAATCTAGTGAGCACAAGGTGTTTCAGCCATTTATTTGGCAAACTGCTTCAAACACCGCCGGAGATCGTCTGGCTCGTCTGGAAAATATGTCACCGCACATGAACTAGTGCAACAGAGTCGCTGACTCGTCGGTCAAATGCTTCATCCAAACGCCGTTGACACCTTGACTTTTCCTCTTTGCAAACAAAGATTACCAAAAACAAGTCAGACAAATTGATCCCATCTTTTTTTCTTCTACATGCGTTAGCAATTACGGACTGATGTCTACGTTGAGTGGAACTTCGGTGGAAATCTCCCCGGCCATTCCTCAAGCATCAGTCATCCGCAAAGGTAACTGACCTGCACATGTTGCCACGCACAAAGTGCAAATGTCAGTCCAAGTAGCTTGTGCCATCACTTCGTTTGGCCCAAATAGCCATCTTCAAACGTGGACCCTAGAGGATTTCAAACTGATTCAGTCAGAGCATGCATGGTCGGCACTGATCCTACCCTGCAAACCTAGAGAAACCTATTGAGGGACCAACGCCATCACCCTTCCTCCATGGACTTTGCACCAATGGTAGATGAAACACCAACAGGCAGTGGCAGCACCAAAGCGAGCACTTCGGCAGATCTGAAATGAAACACCTTCCTTGCAAATCACCTTGTACAATAAATATTTTGGAGCAAACCCCGCTTAGCACCAGCGACGGTGCCCCAACCATCTGGGCAAGGGATGGAGGGGCATAGTTCGTGACACTGCGCGAACAAGATTTTTGTCACACAAGAGTCGGAGTTGCTTTTCAAAGCCCAAGCAATGCTCTCCAAGTTCTTCAAGTAGATTGCTGCGGATGAAATTCATCCACCTACAATTCTTGTAAGAAAAAGTTCCAGTGAATCTAGTGAGCACAAGGCGCTTCAGCCGTTTGTTCGGCAAACTGCTTCAAACACCGCCGGAGATCGTCTGGCTCGTCTGGAAAATATGTCACCGCACATGAACTAGTGTAACAGAGTCGCTGACTCGTCGGTCAAATGCTTCATCCAAACGCCGTTGACACCTTGACTTTTCCTCTTTGCAAACAAAGATTACCAAAAACAAGTCAGACAAATTGATCCCATCTCTTTTGTTCTACATGCGTTAGCAATTACGGACTGATGTCTACGTTGAGTGGAACTTCGGTGGAAATCTCCCCGGCCATTCCTCAAGCATCAGTCATCCGCAAAGGTAACTGACCTGCACATGTTGCCACGCACAAAGTGCAAATGTCAGTCCAAGTAGCTTGTGCCATCACTTCGTTTGGCCCAAATAGCCATCTTCAAACGTGGACCCTAGAGGATTTCAAACTGATTCAGTCAGAGCATGCATGGTCGGCACTGATCCTACCCCGCAAACCTAGAGAAACCTATTGAGGGACCAACGCCATCACCCTTCCTCCATGGACTTTGCACCAATGGTAGATGAAACACCAACAGGCAGTGGCAGCACCAAAGCGAGCATTTCGGCAGATCTGAAATGAAACACCTTCCTTGCAAATCACCTTGTACAATAAAAATGTTGGAGCATACCCCGCTTAGCACCAGCGACGGTGCCCCAACCATCTGGGCAAGGGATGGAGGGGCATAGTTCGTGACACTGCGCGAACAAGATTTTTGTCACACAAGAGTCGGAGTTGCTTTTCAAAGCCCAAGCAATGCTCTCCAAGTTCTTCAAGTAGATTGCTGCGGATGAAATTCATCCACCTACAATTCTTGTAAAAAAAAGTTCCAGTGAATCTAGTGAGCACAAGGCGCTTCAGCCGTTTATTCGGCAAACTGCTTCAAACACCGCCGGAGATCGTCTGGCTCGTCTGGAAAATATCCAGCCACAAATGTTTGCAAGAAAGAGATCTAATGAACATAAGGCGCTACGTTTTTTCGACAACTGCTTCAAACTCTGCTGGAGATTGTCTGTCTTGTCGTCTGGAAAATATCTCACAGCGCATGACTTCCGGCAAAAATGCCGCTGACTTGGTTGTTGACACCTTGAGTTTTCATGTTGACAAACCAAGCTTACCAAGAACAACTCGCACAAAGTGTCCGATATTTTTTGCGCTAAATTCTACATGCTGCACCAAGAATGGGTTGATGTCCATGTTGAGTAAAAATTCGTTCCTCAAGCATGAGTCATCATAGGATTCATGGTCAGAACTGCTCCGACCAGGCAAACCTGAAGAAACCCATTGAGGGACCAACACCACTACCCGTCCCTGATGGCGGGGTCTATTACACAACACAGCGCGCACAACATTTTTGGCCCAAGAGAGTTGGCGGGGTTTGGAAACTCAAAGTGATGCTGCTAAAGCTCTTCAGCTACTTTGCTGGTGATGAAATTCATCCAACCACAAACTTTCTACGAAAGAGATCTAGTGAAGACAAGGCTTTTCAGCCGTTTGTTCGGCAAACTGCTCCTACCTTTGCCGAAGATTGTCCTGCTCGTTGTCTGGAAAATGTCTCACCACACATGGCTGGCTGAAAAGAACTCGCTGACTTGTCAATCCAATTTTTCATCTAAACGCTGATGACACCTTGAGCAAAGATTGCCATAAGAACTTGACCGACAAGGATTGCGGATCTTGAGTTCTGCGCAATAAAAAAAATCAGCACCAGTTCTGACAGGAATACAGACCAAACCTAGCTTCTGGAGGTACATTGCCTGATTCTTCCCAACCATTTTCGCTGTGCCCCGAATGAGAGTGCATTCAGACTTGAGCAACAAATACGTCCTATCTCGTGGGCTTCCAGTGGCTGGAAGCATTGAACTCTTGAAACTTCTGGAAATCGCGGATGGACAGCAGATGATGTCACAGGACTTGTCTAACAAAGTCCCATGTCACGCTATTGGTTTGCTTGTGAGCACATCAAATACTCTTACCTGCGGGAATGTCGTGCAAGTACCTATCTCATCAGCCTGTTTTCGCAAGCACCCTCCACAAGTCATGTCTCCTCTTTGGAGCCAAATCCTTGTGATAACAAGTCCAAACTCATCCGAACCTAGTGGTACGGCACATTCAGCCGATGGCGGCGGGAAAGAGAACAGTCTGGCAAGTACACCGGGCATGGGGAATGAGTTGACGACTTGCGGATCAAAGTGACACTTTGAGTTTTCCCCTGCTTGCTAGCTGGGACTACCACCATCCAATCGACCGACAGATTTGGGACATTGAGTTCTGCGCAACAGAAAGATCAGCACCCGTTCTCACAAGAAACGGTGCATGGACAGTACTGAGCCCGTCGAGCAAGTTGTCAACAATCTCGGAATGTATTGCAGGTCTCTGCTAAGAAAAAATGGTGCCACCCTTCTGCGATGCCTTTTAGATTAGTGGGACATCGAACCAATGGCGGCATAAAAGGGAACACTGAGGCAAATGCACAGCCCGTTGGGAAAGAGCTGCCAACTCAACAATCAAATGCTTTGACGTGGCACCTGGTGTTTTTGCTAGCTGAGATTCCCACGAGAGAATTGACCAACGGATTTGGGATCTTGAGTCTTCTGCAACGAAAAAATCAGGACCAGTTCTCGCAGGAACTCACAGTAAACGTTGCACGGACTACACTGAGCCCACGATCATTTAGGCAATTAATAGAACTCAGGGATTAAGGGAAAATACTTGACACAAAGCGCAACTTGAAGGATCAGCAGCTTCGGCCAGGCACTAGTGACATCTTGAGTTTTCCGGTGTTTGCTCTCCAAGGTCACTCCAACAAGTAAATGGACCTTGGATCTTTCCGCTGGCCGTTCTTCCACGATGTACAGCAGCTCTCACGCCTCATCCCGCTCTCCTCGCTGATGCTGCAAGGTCCTTCAGGGGCAGCCAGCAGTTCAAGGCAATGCTGGAGTGTAAGCATGCAGCCATCATGGAGCCTGTTGTTTGTTGTTTTCGTGTGTTGTTGTGGCCGTTGTTGTGGCTGTTGTTGGTAGCAGTTGTGTTGTTGTCGTTATTTCTGTTGTTCCCATTGCACAATTTGATGTTGCGGGTCGTTGTTGTTCTTATTGCTATATTGCTATATTGCTACTGTGTTCGCTCTCGTTGCCGTTGTTATTTTTGGTGTTAGCATTGTTGATGTTGTTGTTGCTGCTGACATCCAGGCGTCTTTGTGTGCAGTTCTTGTTGGCTTATCTGCAACTCCAGCCTCCTCCTCCTCCCCCGGTTCCTGAATCACGGTTCGTACCTCTCTCTACTATGTTTGCGCAGGTTTCGTTGTCTTTCTGAGTTTGCTTCAAACAGTTTTCAGACTTGTCTTACATTGCCTTACAAGGGTTAACATGTCAGATCGTCTGTAGTCTTTATTGTCCTGTGGTCAGAAGTTCTATGCCAGCCCGTGTCAGTTGAACACTTCCCACAGCATGGCTTCTCTGGCGAAGTCGAAGGAAGACGCCAATGTACAAGGCAGTTGCGCAGCTGCTCCTGTCGGGTGGCCACCAATTCCACTCGCAGTGCTGTGGCATGGCAAATGCAAATCCATCCCAGATTGATCTCGAATCATGAGTTTGCTTATCAAGAACTTCACGTATCACTACCATGTTGAATCATTGTCACTTCAATTCTGCACGCATTTCGACCTGCCATGGCAAAGAAAGAGGAGTGGGCACATCCATTCTGGTGGCACTAGTGAACCAAGTTTGCAGATGCTCCGGCTATGCAGTGCAGGTTTGACAGAAGTGCAGGTTTGACAAAACTCATTCCCCCAGATTAAGCTCACACGAAAGGGATTTGGAAAAAGAAACACTGCAGCATGTGTGGTTAGAAATGCTGTTTTAAAAAAAAACTGTCCTTGTTCACAGTGTGAAGCACCGTGTGAAGCCCTCCACTTCAAGCGCTTGCTCACGAGTTCCGCAGCTAGCACCGAACAGTCCAGCAATGGCGAACAGGGATGCTGTCGCTCCATATCAGCACTGAAGCGCAAAGGGCCCAATTCTCAGCACTCCTACTTACTTGCTTCTCACCTTCGAAGCGAAATGGTTCCCACACGATCCTTGGTCAGTATAACAGTTGAAGTGATTTTGACATGCCTGTACTGAGCTTACATCGTGACATGAATCTGCCTGCTCTACTAACCATCCTCAAACGGCTGCAGTTCCATGCAAACAGTTCGTACGTGCAAAACATCGGATCTCCTCATGATCTACGTCACTCTCTACTCTCTGTACCATCGGTTCTGTGAAGAAGCTTCCGATCAGAATAAAAAACACGTCAGCCAAGTTCCTTTCCGTGTAGTGGTCTCATCTGTTGCAAAAACTTCTGGCACGTTTTTTTTCACATCTGTCACTTCATTTCTTCGCCAACTATTTGAGCTGTTGCAAGATGCAACCCACTCAGGTCAATCATCATTGGCCTGAATGGGTTGCATCTTGCAACAGCTCAAATAGTGGGAGCTTGAATTCTTCGAACTTAAATCGCACACCAAGTTTGGAGCGTAGTTCAGTGAAGGTGGCAATGCAAGGTATGGCCTCGCCAATGGAAAAAGTGTGCTTATAAAGATATCCGTAGCACAAAAACATGCAAAAACCATCTAGGCCTCCATGGCTCAGTTCCCATTGGTAAGGTTGAGAACGTGAGTAACCAAGATTTCCTGGCTTTCCCAAATAGTTTGTGATTTTGCTTCCCCTGGGATCTCACAGTCATTCAAATTTCCATCCCTAATTTGCAAATCATGGACATCCTCAAGGATGTTGATACTGTCGGTCGATCGCTTCAAGAGCCCCTAGTCACAACCCTTGCAATAACAATCACCCACAAATTGCTGGAAGAATTTGTGCACAATAAGTTCAACTACAACATGCCGCAATACTCACTTCCTTTGCCACTTGTCTTGTTCACAAGTTGAGTCTGTCGCTCCACCAGCTAATCCTGGATAGGGAAGCTGGTGGGTGAGCTTGCGACAATTCCAGCTCGACCTGACTTCCCACTAGACTATCCCTCACCTTTCCTTCTGCAAACATTTACAGTCAAATGAAAGCTGAAAGTTGGGTTCCGGCAAGAGAACTTACCACACCAATAATGAAAGCTGCAAATGCGTATGATATAGGTCCTCCTGCCAAATGGCGGATATAAGCTAAAGACCAACTTGCTGCTTTATCAATGGGTTTTTCACATTATATGTGGATCCGCTATCCAGGACAGCCAACGAAAGGCCTTGGATGTTCTGCGAGGTGGCAACCACGGTTCACCTTGCACTTGACATTTGTCCCTTCTTCCGAAGCTGACTCCCTTCAAGTTACTTAAAGAGATTGGATGTTTATCTGCTTCTTGTGACTCTGTTTTCCCACCTCTGGTGATCAACGGATGCGAAGAGCCCCAAAACTTTGCTTCTGTCGAGCTTGTGAAACTCTATCAGACTGTGCTGGATGGCCTCAGGGTGCCTCAGAGACTGGTGGGATTCAGGTGGGCCTTGTGCGTGTCTCGGTGTGCAAGTGGTCCCATCTGTTGTGAAAATAACTCCTCTCCCTTTCTGAACTGCAGACTTGCATGTTTACCGAGCAAAAAGAAATTATCCATTGTGAAATCAAACACCACTTGGTGTTCTGCCAACTCTTTGCGTTCACTCATGAATTTGTGAACCGAAATCTGTTGCATATTCAGTTCTAAACTCTGCCATATTGCAAGAATTCCCAACTGTCAGAGCTGGTCCCTGGTGATCTTATATCATAGTAAGGCAACTCACTTCCTGCAAATGTTGGAAACAGGACAAGTTCATGCAATGCAACCAACATCAGAAATGCCATCACATTTTCTCTAAAAAATATCTCCAGGAACTCTCTTCCAAACTACTGCATCTCACCTGTTCGTCCAAGTCAGGCTGATCAAATCTATGTGTGGTTGCTCTGTGAGATTGTGGGGTTTTGCGCATCACACTTGAATACACAAGACGACTGTCAAAAGGAGGATACACACTTTGAACCTGGTACTTGGGTTCCTGCACAGCCAAGCTGTCAAGCTTGTCCTGGCCAGGACACGAGACACAGCGGGAAACGAGACTTGAAACGCTCTGCAATTTTAGCAAAGACTCAATTCTCTATACTATATATACAAGTATCTATGAATTTCATGAAGGTTTGATCGTACGTGCGAGATCGAATCCTTCTAAATGCTTCTCTGACTCCCACATCTTCTCCATAAAAGCTAAACTGAAAACAGAGTAAAGAACTGCCCCCAGTGTGCCTGTTCGCCTTGCCGAGCACGACATGATCAAGTCATTCGGCACAAAGTGGCGATCTTGTGCGTCGTGGTGTCGCCCTTTGGCCACTTGCTTCCTGAGATGCTGTGCAACCAACCCCCCCAGCTTGGCTTCATGGCGCACACCGAATGTATCTGTGTACATGTTTTTACTTCTAGATCTGTGTTTTGAAATTGTCAAAGTTCATGATCCAATCATGTGGCTCCCAACTCGACCTGGGGCTCCCAACTGTGAGATCCAATGGAGTTCCATCAGAGGCTGCACCAATGAAGACCTCAGAAAAACCCTGAGGAAATCTGGGGCATCCACCGGGGGAACGCACCTATCGTCTTTCTATTCGAAGTGTCTTTGATGCCCCCAGAGAGCTAAACTGAAGAGCATAAGTTTTGCCGCAGTGGAACTATGGAAATTCCAACAACATCAAGGACAGCCATCTGCTAGCCACACAGTCGTCCCCTTGAAGCTGCGGCCTGCCAAAGCCGTGCCAAAGCAGTGCCCCGGTGCGTTGGGCTTACTCTGCTTGAGCACCTCAAGATCCAAGAAGTCAACAATTGTGACCATGCAAACATGACATGTCCTGACCCACCAGCCATGACATCCTCGCTTTCATGTTGGCGTTTCCACAAGTCACCCGTGATTCGATCCTCGAAGATAGGCCAGTCCAAATGATCCAAGTGGACTCGCAATCGCTCATGAAACTTGACCAATGACGACCCAGTGTGTTTAGATCTGATAAATCTGATAGATCGGTTCGGAAACCTGGTCCATAATCCATAAACTGGTTTTCTGGATTGCAGTATAACTTACATGGCCACCGCTCAAGTCAAAGTTGTGAGTGCGTGGCCCAAACATCATTTGATTTAATCTTGTCTATGAGTCAAGCAATGTCGTATATCCAGCGATTGCTGGTGACCTTCTTGCTTCACAGGTGTGGTCAGCATAGCCTGAACAGTTTTGGAGCTGAGGCAGCAGCCCTAAGCAACACTCTGAGTCCTCAGCACGAACTCTGAAGTCCTCATCTAATGACACAGACATTCAGAGACTGCACGCACTGGGCATTTCTTGTGTCTTACTAAGAGATTGGAAGTTGAAGGATGCATACTTGTGGTGTCAATCATTGTTCAGCCCACAAAAGCAAATCCATGATCGCGCTGCAAATGCCCCCCGAAAATTGCTTGTCATAAACATCCATACTGTGCACATAACATGCATGACATTTGGATGGTGGCACCATCCGCCATGGCCATGTGGCGATGGCCATAGCATCTGAGCACTCGAACTGGAAGCTGTCTGTCGGCATGGATCTGCCACGGCGATCCGTGAGGCCCTGAGGGTGCTCGACGTGCTGAACTGTGGATAGGAGTTGGCACCGGTAGAATCAAACCGCAGTGTGATATGAAAGACATAAAAACAGAATATAGGAATTGTCTGTTTATGAGTATCCCACAGCAGTGGATGTAATAGTTCGACATGTTTCGACCATGGTGGTCAGTATATTTGCATGGCGAACCTTCCCCACAGCGCTTGTAAGACCTAGTACCAAGGGCAAAGCTCAAGGCCCATTGTTTACATTTTCAAATTTGGCCAAGCGTTGCTGAGTTCTGGGAGGATACCGTCCATCAACTTCAACAAAGTCTTGAGTCCGAGACCTAAACCTGCTCAGAAAAGGTATGCTTCGCCAACGTTAGCACGTGCAACTCACCAGTTGCAAGCCCTTGTACGGTGCAACTTGCTGGCCTGTGAGCTTGCTCGGATGACCCATTGAGCCTGGCGCTCAGTGACACTCTAAGTCAGCACGAGTCCCAACATCTCACCCCTTGGGTTGTCCATGACTTCGCATGTGAACAGGTTCTGCTGCTGGTGCATATTCCTTCTTCTTCGCGCCAGCATGCAATTTCCGGAAATCTGTACATGTGTAACGCCCATCGAAGCGCAGGCTTGCTACCTGGCACCAGGGGAACTAGAAGGAACAGTCCTTGCCATTCAACCAGGTCCCGAATAACTGTTGGACCATGGTCAGACACTAAAAGCACTTAAAAGCACTGGGACAACTTCTGAGCCCCATTTCTCATCTCATTTCCAGATGAAAGTGTCGAAAACCTTGCTATAAATGTTGCTCGCGCCGCGCTGACATTTGTTGATCTCACACTTCTCACGGAGCCAGCAATTGTTCCTGGATCCTGCATGTGGGCCGGCATGATCTTTTGAGAACTGCCAAACAAAGCAGTAGCAAGAGGGTTCGTCATGGCATTTGCGGGCACAATGCCAGACTGTATCCTGCTGCCCCTGATGGTCATTAACTCCGTTGATATTGATGCCACCGTTGTTCGTGTAGCAGTTCACATACTGATGCATGTCAAAGTAGTCCAAGTAGTTGTTGAAGCCCGCTTTGGTCAAGTTCGTGTTTGCACGTCCTTCAGTTTCATTCGTGCCATTCCTACGCAACGATGAGGTGCCTGAAGCATAGCACGAAAGCCACGCAACACAGAAGAGCACGCGAGCAGGGGCCATGCTGTCTTGCTACAGGTGAGAGCTACAGGAATGAACAAGGTTTGTCTTGAGCCATGTATATAATCCCAAACATATCCGAAAAAACAATTCTCTGTGGAGGTGTAGGCTACTACGATTCCACGGGTCACTGGGGAAAACACGACAAATATGGACCATTCTTAGGTGTGCAGAAAGGGTGCATCTAGCATGTAGGTTCCATTGTCTGAAACCCCCGACATGTTGGCTATATCTCGGCTACATTCATCACTCAGTCACGCCACCCAGACTCTTCCTCTTCTTGGCTTTTCTCGGTCATAGTCCCATTGACAAACCAGGATTCCACCAACCGTTTCCCGAATCATGTGCCTGTTGTTGCTCTGAATTGTTGCGGCGGTTTCATTGCTCTTGTTTCTGCAGCTGTACCCCTGGTGACACCGCCCATCACCGCCTGGCACATTTGAACTTCAGGAGCCATCAGGGACTGCGGTGTTCTAACCTCGGGGATTGCCAGACTGCTCGTTGACCATGGGAAAAGTAGATGTCTAAGAAGTTAATAGAACATCATCCATACAGCATCAGTTTGGTTAGAGCAACTTGGGCTATGCGGCATAGCCATGTTGATACAGATATCGCCATCAACGGCCGTGACCCTTTTGGAAAGCCTGCTGAAGCCGATTCTACATCACGGATGCTGCTGCCCCTGAAAATTCTTTCAATGATTGCTGGCGGACTCAGCTATGAACAAATGGATGATCAACAGCTTGTGATCAAACTGGTGGGCTATGGATCTCGCACTAGCAAGGAAACTACCAATGGTAAGGGAGTCATACACAGGCCCATATGTTCTTTGATTCCGAAGCATCACTATGACTACATGATCATATTGAACCCTCAGTCCTTGGGAAAATTTTGAGGCTCATCCAAGCCTCTCAGACAGCTACAGTATTGATCTGAAGCAACATGAAGAAAGTCATGGTGTGAGTACACGGTGTGGCTCTCCACCCGCAATGCTCCATGAATGCTTCCATGGTTGACTAGCATTCCTACAAACATATATCATCACCCCTTACCAGGAAATGAAAGGATTTGATGAAATGTCAGGATTTGATAGCATTGCCTATATCAAACAAACCAACTATAGCAGATTTTAAATTGGATCACTGGTGATACCACTGGCAAGCCGCCGGCAACCCGTGGCGCCGGTTTGCGCCACCAAAAATGACAGCGAATTTGTGAGAATGATTTGGGTCAAGCATCAAAATGTTTGGGTTGTGAATGTCTCAAGACTCCAACAACCAACAACTGCTTGTCACGGCAAAGTATTCGAAAGGCGAAGCAGCCAAGCCCAACAACCAAACTCAAACCCAGGCTGAGCGCGTTCCTGAGAGCAATACTAAGGGCTTCAGCTTCGCCGGCATCTGGCGTTTTCCCACTCATCAGCAAGGGCACCTGTCGGTTTTGAACGGCTATCAGGATTACACGTCAAAACTAGACAGCAGAAAGGGCAACAAGCACTCGTGATTCATGTGATTTCCTAACCATGGTAATCAATGACGATTGCCCATGAGCAGGATTTTTTCGGCTGCAAATCGGCCCGACGCATCTACCAACCAGTCTTTGTGGCAGGTTGGTGAAGTGTGCGAAACACCACGGATTGTCCCGTGACTACTGTGATCCGCACTTGGTGCCCGATCACCGCAACCGATAAGTTAAATGATAAGGAAACTGCGGAGTTGCTCCAGCAGAACTCTGAAATCATCAACCGAGTGTTTTCTGAGGCCGGTGGCCCAAGAATCATCGAAACAATCACTGTACAAATGCCGATTCCTTCAGTCCCTTAACTGAAAAATGGCTCCCGCCATAACTCTGGAATCAAGGCAACAAAGGCTCTTCTGACTCCTGATCGCTTTGGTCCGGACCACTTTGGGGTTCTTCAACTGACCAACCCGTCTCTGGATGGTACACAAAAACAGCCAACGGATGAGTGGCATTGATGACCTGCTCCACATCGGTGCTGTTGGGGTCGAGGGGCTGGTGGCTCACTTCAAGAACTGGGACCGGGGTGGCATTGGAGCCTTGCCAAGTGGGACAAACGCTTGAAGGAATGGTGGCCGCGTGGGCCACGTTTCCGTCGTCAATCATTTGAAAGGCCCGCATCGTTGCTCCAATTCCCAAGCCTTCACATCTGGACGCCCATCGCCCTGAGAGTTCATCAGTGAATCCAAGGGATCCGGACTCGCCAGCAGAACGGATGATGTGACTTCGCCTCTGGCTGAGACAAAATTCCTGAGCCTCGCCGAGGGTGAACGCCAGATCGCTCTGGTAGTGTCCAGTTGTGCTTCCGACGAAATCAAAGAAGGCATACAAGGAAGCTAACCTTCTGAAGCAATATTGTCTCTGAAACCTACCATCATGACGGTACCATCCAATCGTCTGTAGCTCGACGATATTGTTCGTCCATCCTGATTTGACGTATCCGAAGGCGAGATAGAGACCCTTGCCGCAGTGGTTCTCGATCTTGTAGCACTCGATCCCTGAGCCTGAGCTTAGACCGAAAAGGCCGGCAATGGCAACAAGTGCTTGCCACGCTCCCATGCTTCAAAAAAGGCTGGGGGTTTTCTGCACTGTCTGGGCCAAAAACTGCTGTTGAAACACGTCCGTTCCCCTCTGCAACTGCGGTCTCGGCACAATCTGGAAATTCCATGTTCACGTTCATGATGCAGTGGCTATGCTGAATATTTAGTAGTAAATAATCATTCACTATCAACCATTAACATTAATGGCTAATAAGTAATCATAGTACATAATAATGGTCAATCACTAGTGGCCATTCCGCATCGTTGACCATCCATCGACATCGACCAGCAAAGCAAGGATTGCGGCTTGGCGGTGGCAGATCTGGGTGCTGGCACCAAATTTCACAGTCGGGCTCCGTCGCCAATGCTGAAGGGCACACAGCCTAGAGCGGGCTGGGAGGGATTGGGGTGTGAAGTCTGGTTTTCATAGTGGTGTGAATGCTAGTACCCTCAGTTAGAGAAAGCTGAAAGTGGAAAATTCACTTTTCATAGATGGTTGACCTGTAAGACTTGTGGTGTTTAGCTACCTGGTTCGTATTTCGAAGGGTAGTTGTGCTCTTCATTTCGATGCCATACTTGAGACTCAGCAATAAGAAAGAATGTTTGCCCTGATGATACCAGGTCTGAATATATCTTATAGTGGTCTCTGCAATGATTCAATTACTATGAATACTTTTGATCTCCAGCAAAGGTCTGGTGAAAATGCTCTGACGCAAGTCTGGAGTAGCCTGACGTGCATTAGATCCGTGTGGTTGCTTAGATCCGGCACCTGCTACCGCTTCCATGTCAATACTTTCCTTTGGTGGAAGTTGGGCGAGATACGTCTGATCCATTCTAATCCCAACGTTCCCCAACAATACATGTCAAAACTTGTTGGTCGGATTGGTCGAAGGTTCCTTTGCCGATGAACTATCCCAGCTGGTGCTGCCTGCGCCCGCTCTGACACGCATGGCAAACCCAAGCGAATGGCCAGGAAATTGGTCGAGTTGAACGGCACCAAACTGGATCCTAACAGTGGACCTGCACATGCCGCATGGTATGCATTAAGGCAAGGTATCGCAATGACTTTACTGGCTCTTGAGTGAGAAACTTTGATATGGGCAAGCATCCAAAACAGTGATGTCTGTCTGAACGCATGGCCAGCAATGCTTGTTGCTGACTGATACAACATGCTAAAGTATACTAATGCCTACTGATGTTTGATGATGATTGCTGTACAAATGATTAATGGCCAATGATGGTTGATGGTGGTGTGTCAATGTTTGATCTCACGAGAACCATCTCACGGAAGAAATCTTCAAACACAAACAGAACTTGGGCTCCAAGTGGTGCGCACGTCTTGCTATAGCTCTGGTTGTAACAAGGGGTGAATACGGCACGGTTGAAATCCAAATATCGAAGGTTTTGTTCCGAGTAGTTTCCCGTTATTCTAGTGACCATACAGCATGGATGTCTGCTGCATGTTGGTATTCCCCCATGTCAATTTCCATCTAGATTTTGTTGTGCACATGGGACTTGGATGACTTTCAAGAACTGCGAGCCAAGACATCACAAAAAACAAG
Organism: Symbiodinium kawagutii; assembly: GCA_009767595.1. NCBI lineage: Eukaryota > Dinophyceae > Suessiales > Symbiodiniaceae > Symbiodinium > Symbiodinium kawagutii. The sequence continues at coordinate 645,214 of VSDK01022793.1, forward strand.
CATTGCATTCTCCCATGCAGGTGGCTCCAGGCTGGAGATCTTGACCTAACAATGGACTCTTCGGACTTCAGCAGTCCAGGCATCCCACGATCTGTTTCGGGAGCACAGTTTGACCCATGGAATTGGTCGTCACAGCTGGGAGAACGTAGTTTTTAGTCGCATTTCACTGGCAACCATACCACCATACCTGCTCCTTGAATGATCTTACAACTGCCTGATTTCCAGTGACTTTGCAAGACATTTTTTCCTGCGCCAAACGGGATCCAAAAACATGCTGGACACAAGTGATAAAGCAGTAGCCAACCAGGCCCACCAACCCTGGTTTTCCCAAGAGAACATGCTCTATTTGACTTTTTTCGTCGAACAGCTTCGCCTCCAAGACACTCCAAGTCGGAAACTCAAGTTTGATCAAATCAGCAGGCGCACACACACACACACACTCACACACACACACACACACACACAGTGAGAGGAATGTGAACGTGGCCGAAACTCCTTTGGCATAGAAATTCCATGATGATGTTTTGAGGACTTGCGATTTCGACAAACATGCAAGGTATATTGTTTTGTGTTTGTTTATAAGACACTGTTGTGGAAATCAGCAGCTGTGTTTCTTACGGCTCGCTCAGGTGTTCCTCTCCTTCTGACTAAGCTCAGAATTGTACCATGACCGTGTGGGTCTCTTCCTTCACTTGCTTTAAGGCCTCTTTTGCGGCACGTGGTGAAGTTGTCATCGGAAAACTCTCACATTGGTCGAGTTGATTTGGGGTCATTTGTTGGACAATGTAACCCCAGTTACGCGAGAAACGTTTCGCATCTGCTGGAAGCATACGGCTGATTGTTCGGGCCATGGCAAACTGAGAAACCCTCAACTGCTTCTGAACCTATCAGGTCAGGCTCGGGATTAGACACTAAAGAATTTATGACTTACATGGGAATTGTATAGAATAATCACGGATGACCAGGGTCTCTTTCTCCCAAAGATGCAATGACAAAACAAGGGCCAAACCTGGCCCTCGCCTGGCGGGGAATCAAAGCTCTGACTGGTGTTTGGAGACTCAGGCCCCACGACGTCCAGTGACACAGCAGGCCTTGACGCCGTCATCGCCGATAGGGTTATCCTCTAAGTACAAGTCAAGCCCGTACCAGTTGTAGCCTTTTGTCATCAAGACCTCGGCCAAAGCCTGGCCGCATCAGCCGGGGACCACGGTTGGCGGACTGGAACCTGGGAGCGATGGCAAGATCCTTCTGCGAATGGCCAGAAACTCTTACTCTGCACTTGACAAAGTTGGCATTGGGACGACTGAACGGGGGGATTCAGAGTCATGGCAAGCAACAGAAACCCCTGCTTCTGAAACCAAGCTTTACGATTATGCTACTGGTACTGTCCCGCGACACGGCAGGCCTTGGCGCCGTCATCGCCGATCTTGTTTCTGGACAAGTCCACAAGGTGAATGGAGGCATTAGTCATCAAGGCCTCGGCCAAAGCCTGGCCGCAGCAGGCAGGCTCCGCAGCTAATAAAGTGGAAGCTGAAAGAAATGGCGCGATCTCTGCCATGACGAACAACAGAAACCTTTGTTGCTTCTGCACCAATCCCGGCAGGGTTAGGAAATAATCACTTTATCACCTACACAAAATTTGTATGGCACGGTCAAATAATGTCCTTTTTTCGCCAAGCATATCATAAGCAACAAGAATTAACCCTAGACCCTTGCTTGGTGAGGAAACAAGGAATCGCGCCCCGGGACGTTCAGTGACACGGCAAGCCTTGGCACCGTCATCGCCAATCGAGCTGCCACTAAGCCAGATTTCGCTGACAGAAGCGTTTACTTTCAAGGCTTCCGCCAGTGCCTGGCCGCAGCCAGGCTGGCGAGTGGAAGTTGGGGGCGATGACCAGAACCCTTGGTTTGCACATGGTGAAGTGCTGGTTGCAAACCTGGTCGAGCGGACTTGGGGCCATGGCAAACAACCGAGCACTTGGCCACTTCTGGCCCTATATCAGGCCAGGCTCAGGATTGGACAATGAAGAAATTGCAATTTACAAACTGGCGATAGCCACTTAGGAACTAAACCAAGTCCTCGCGTGGCGGGAAATCAAGGCGCAGATCTGTGTTGGAAACTCAGGCCCCACGACGTCCAGTGACACAGCAGGCCTTGGCACCGTCATCGCCGATCGGGTTCTTGCACAACTGAATCTGCCACACGGAAGCGTTCACTTTCAGGGCTTCCGCCAGTGCCTGGCCAGAGCGGGAACCACGGCCGGTAAGCTGGGAGCTGGTGCGGCGGTGAGATCCTGACTGCGTATGGCGACAAAATTGCACGCTGATGTTGCAAACAACAGAAACCTGTGCACGTGTTGCTTCTGAATGCGGCGCAAACTTTAGGATTTAGCTTTGCCACATCGCGCTAATGGGCTTGACCAGCTGTTCTATACGCAGCGCAAAACAATGTTTCACCGCCCGTACTCACACGCATCCACAAGCATTTCTTGCAGCTTGCCACTGTCTACCTTGGGGGTGATCACACCATCCTCCTCGCTTCCACATGTCTCCTTCTGTTGTTCGCTCCCATGCCTCAGAATGCCTTGATCCTTGTTCCCGACATACTTGTTTCTCTAGGCGCAGCAAACTCCAGGTCTACTCTCAAATTATCAGTTTCGTTCTTTTTTTCGTGGCTCCGAATCTCCGGCTCAGATAACCAGATTTGAGATTCTCTCCATTAGAAGCCCCCCGGCCAATTTTCCAAATTGAGAGCCGCTGCTACCATCGTGCTTTTAATCGCACCGATGCCCCTTGTTTGTTCTAATGAATATCTCCTTCTCTTGCTTATCCAATCCTTCCCTCACTCGCATCAAATATTTAGGCCGCGTGCTTTGACGCCCCAGTTTCCTTGAATCAATAATCTGCTTCATCCTTCTGTTTTAACCGCTCCAGGACCGTTAGGACCATCAATCAACCTTGTCGCAAAAGAGCTCCAAAACGGGTTACCCGCTGCTTTCGGGGCCCGCGACGGCTAATTTGACCAGGTGAAAGGGTAGCAACCAAAGGTTTGACCTGACGCCCACATCAAGGATAAGCAGCAAACAAAGGTAACCATCGCAACATCAGGGTTTCAACTGGGAGTTTCTTGATATCGGTAACCCCCAAGGATGGTTGGTTTGTTACTACATATGATTCATTTTCACTGGCAGAAGCCACCTTCAAACTCAAAATATATCGAATTCCCTTCCCAACCTTGGCGAATTCTCTCATCCATACTACACCCGTTTCAACATTTCGGAATTGAAGCAACTCTCCTCCACCAGCATGAAGAATTGGTACGGCACTACCAACTTCACCCAGTTGCTGAAAACGGACAACTTTGGAAACATTTGACCAAAAAATGAAATAAGAGCCAACATGACAAGACTTCTCAGCCTCCAAGAGTCGCTGCTGCTGACATGTAGCCCAACTGCGGGCTGCATCTCACATGGGAAAAATTTGGATTTGTATGGAATAATCATGAATTCTTTTTTCTCTAAGCATATGATGATCAACCCCCTGGCCGGGAATCAAGTGTTGAATCACGGTGCTGATCGGACCCTGGAATGTCCCGGGATTTGGCAGGCCTTTACGCCGTCACCACCGATGTTGTTGCCCTCCAAGCCGATGTGAGTGACAGAAGTGTTCACTTTCAGTGCTTCCGCCAGTGCCTGGCCAGAGCAAGAACCACGGCCTGACTGCGTATGGCGAGAAAATTGTACCCTGATGCTGGAAACAACAGAAACCTGTGCACGTGTTGCTTCTGAATGCGGCGCAAACTTTAAGATTTAGCTTTGCCAAATCGCGCAAAGGGGCTTGACCAGCTGTTCTATACACAGCGCAAAACAATGTTTCACCGCCCGTACTCACACGCATCCACAAGCATTTCTTGCAGCTTGCCACTGTCTACCTTGGGGGTGATCACACCATCCTCCTCGCTTCCACATGTCTCCTTCTGTTGTTCGCTCCCATGCCTCAGAATGCCTTGATCCTTGTTCCCGACATACTTGTTTCTCTAGGCGCAGCAAACTCCAGGTCTACTCTCAAATTATCAGTTTCGTTCTTTTTTTCGTGGCTCCGAATCTCCGGCTCAGATAACCAGATTTGAGATTCTCTCCATTAGAAGCCCCCCGGCCAATTTTCCAAATTGAGAGCCGCTGCTACCATCGTGCTTTTAATCGCACCGATGCCCCTTGTTTGTTCTAATGAATATCTCCTTCTCTTGCTTATCCAATCCTTCCCTCACTCGCATCAAATATTTAGGCCGCGTGCTTTGACGCCCCAGTTTCCTTGAATCAATAATCTGCTTCATCCTTCTGTTTTAACCGCTCCAGGACCGTTAGGACCATCAATCAACCTTGTCGCAAAAGAGCTCCAAAACGGGTTACCCGCTGCTTTCGGGGCCCGCGACGGCTAATTTGACCAGGTGAAAGGGTAGCAACCAAAGGTTTGACCTGACGCCCACATCAAGGATAAGCAGCAAACAAAGGTAACCATCGCAACATCAGGGTTTCAACTGGGAGTTTCTTGATATCGGTAACCCCCAAGGATGGTTGGTTTGTTACTACATATGATTCATTTTCACTGGCAGAAGCCACCTTCAAACTCAAAATATATCGAATTCCCTTCCCAACCTTGGCGAATTCTCTCATCCATACTACACCCGTTTCAACATTTCGGAATTGAAGCAACTCTCCTCCACCAGCATGAAGAATTGGTACGGCACTACCAACTTCACCCAGTTGCTGAAAACGGACAACTTTGGAAACATTTGACCAAAAAATGAAATAAGAGCCAACATGACAAGACTTCTCAGCCTCCAAGAGTCGCTGCTGCTGACATGTAGCCCAACTGCGGGCTGCATCTCACATGGGAAAAATTTGGATTTGTATGGAATAATCATGAATTCTTTTTTCTCTAAGCATATGATGATCAACCCCCTGGCCGGGAATCAAGTGTTGAATCACGGTGCTGATCGGACCCTGGAATGTCCCGGGATTTGGCAGGCCTTTACGCCGTCACCACCGATGTTGTTGCCCTTCAAGCCGATGTGAGTGACAGAAGTGTTCACTTTCAGGGCTTCCGCCAGTGCCTGGCCGCAGCAGCCGGCAATCTACACTACCGCTTGAGCACTATCAAACAACATGGTTGGTGGATTATCAGTTGTTAAATTTCGATTCTTTAGAGGTTTGCTCCTTCATTACAATTTTTAACGATGCGGAAATATTTACTAGCACCAACCATCCAGCACAACGCCTCAGGATGAAAGTCTGCCTGAGACATCCCGCGACATGGCAGGCCTTGGCACCATCATCGCTGATATTTTTGGAAGTCCATGTGATTTCCTTAAGAGAGGTGTTTGCTCTCAGGACGTCTGCCAGTACCTGGCCGCAGCAGCCGGGGATTAGGGCTGGCACACTGGAAGCTACCGGAAATGGAGAACAGCAAGAAAGAGATCCAGCATTGAACCCTCGCACTCACAAAGATTGATGGAAACATCTCTATCCTTTCCAAGGGGCGCAATCCCTTACCCCGCGGGTTGCAAGTTTGTAGGTTGGGAACAAGGAAGAATTTAAAACCACATGCTCACAATGTAGCCTCGCATTTGCATTCTTTTTGAAGCATTTGGAAGCTTTAGCGTTCCATTTGTACGCTATTTGGAGCATTTAGAAGCTTTTGTCTCCCATCTGCACACTATTTGCAGCATTTGGCAGCTTGCCGTACTGTATATAGACTTATGTACTGCCTACATCTGCTGATATGCCAATGATATAGGCCCTGCACATTACTTATTTGTTTGTTACCCATATGCTACCTTATCTATATAGTCTAAATGCACCGTTACCACCATAGTGCCCACATACTACCTACATACTACCCAGATATTACCTATCTACTACCTTGGTCACCTTTATACTAGCTACACGTTGCCTCTATACTACTTGAATACTACCTATATGCCACCTATTTACTACCTGTTTACTACCTATTTGCTACCTACATTTTTTTTTTACACTACCTGTATGCTACCTATTTACTACCCGTTTGCTACCTATTTACTACCCACATACTTCTTTTACACTACCTATATGCTACCTCCATACTAACTGTAGACTACCTGTCTACTACCTATATGCCACCTATTTACTACCTGTTTACCACTTATTTACCTACATGCTTCATTCACACTACCTATATGCTCCCTCTATACTACCTAGACACTGCCTATATCTTACCTATATACCACCTGTTTACTTGCTGTTTACTACGTACCTACATACTTCTTTTGTACCACCTATGTGCTACCTAAATAATACCTATAGACTACCTATATACAACATGTATGCTACCTATTTACTTTCTAAATACTACCTAGACACTACCTATATCTTACCTATATGGCACCTGTTTACCTTTGTTTACTACCTATTTGCTACCTACATACTTCTTTCACACTACCTATATGCTACCTATATACTACTTATCTACTACCTACATGCCACCTATTTACTATCTATTTAATACTACACACTTCCTTTACACTACCGATATGCTACCTATACACTATCAGATACTGCCCATGTATCTACACAGTACATTCATGCTATTTGTACACTACCTACTGTAACTACCATTATACTACTAACAAAATACCCACTCCCCAACCCCACCACCACAATGAACCACAACCACACCACACCACAGGGGGAGGGGGGGTACACCAGGTACCATGACCATGGGTGGAGGGAGGGGGGGGGACCCAGAACCTGGAACATATATGACCCCCCATGATCCCAATCCTGCAAAAGGTACCGACCTCTACCAAAAATGGCTCCTTCGCCAGGGAAAAAAAACTTATCCGTGAACCACACCTGAAATAAAACCTTTACCCTTCGAGCTGGAATTATATGACCCTTCTACCCGCAACAGCAGCAAACCAACTCTATCTAACACGCGCGACAAGCTGTCGCAAGGTACAGAATCGTCCTTGCAGCGGCCACTTCTCAGATGTGTTCATCCTTTCTTATATGCGGGTTGAAATGTGATGACTTGGAAGTCATCTCCACTTACATTTTACCATTTGCTTCAAGCACTCTCTCGGCAGGTGGTTGTCATGAGTGAGGAACATTTGTTGCTTGATCAATTGATTTCAATTTAGTCTGTCCACCTGTTCAGGTTCGGAGCGGCACATTGGAATCTGACATTGGAAATGGGCGAACTATTACTCCGAGATCGTTACAAAATTCAATTTCTGCCCAGCCCTCCAGATTTTGGTGAAGATGGGGGGTATAATTAGCGATGCTGCAAAAAAACACGTGTTATTTCTACAGAATTTCAACATGAAAGCAGGTGAACTGGGGTGGCCACCCACCAATTTTGACCACCTGATATTTGTTATATAATTGGATCGATACACTATGCTAA
>VSDK01022793.1:661244-736229 GCA_009767595.1 Symbiodinium kawagutii
ACTGGGGCAGGAGGACGGAGCCTCATTGGGAAAAAACTCAAGGGAGAACCAAATCCATCCAAACTCGTACAGAAGTCCTGCAGGCTTGACAGAGATGACAGATCTCGGAAACAAAAACACGTTGTGTTTTGGCAACCCGTTCACATCATAAATATGAACAAGTATGTAAAGATTTACAGATATAGCACATTTATCCTTTTCAAAAAACGCGAACCCTTACTGGTGAGCCCAAAACTGGTTCAACTGCTTGTCCATGATTTGCAGGCACTAGAATATGGCCGTATCTATCTGCACAGCTACGCCAATAGTAGCAACCCTTTACCTGACCCGCCCCAGCCTCCATCAAGACTTGATCCAATGGATGCCCCAGCCGCGTGGGCAAAACGGAGGCTGCAGCTGCTGCGGGGGCTGCTGCAGTAGCGGGGGCTGCGGCAGCAGTGGGGGCAGTAGTGGGGGCTGCGTTGGCCACCCCATCCGCTTCTGAACTGTGGCAGGAGGACGGAGCCTCGTTGGGGTGATGATGCGCAAGCAATGGGAGTGGCTTTATCTTTGCAATGATCACCACCCCCTAACCTTTCCAGGGCCCCTAAGGCGTAGTGTTCGGTAATTAATGTGAGATTTCATGGCTTATGAGAGACCTTTGTCACTTGAAGAGACGCTTATGAGAGACCCTTGTCAGTTGAAGAGACTTTTGAGACACTCTTCGAAGGCACGATTGTTGTAAGGCACTTTCACGAGACACTATGATGAGACATGAGACACTACTGTGCAATGCCCCATGCGTATTACCATCTGTATATACGCTATCAACATGAATGGCGTATATTCATGAAGGCGCCCAGAGACACAAGTCAATTCGCATACATACTTCTGCATCTATACACGAAACACAAAGAGCATAAACATGTTTGTATATATATATATATATATATTTATTTATTTATACAGTTTATGCACATACACAGAAACAAACACATCTATCAATACATGATTATATATATATATATACATATAGACATTTGTACATACGTGCGACTTCATACCCATAGGTACACTACATATACAACATGCCCATACGCATACATATTTGTCATATTAATTCTCTTTGCGCGGACGCAATCCCTACCAATGGTCAGCACAACGATGCTACGCGACACGACGCGACACGACGCGAGGCTCGGTTCCTACAGCCAGGTCACTGCAGATGGCGCTGGAAGGGGTGTTTCCTGGAGCGGTTGCCCCAGGGAAACTCCTAGAGATGCCTTTTTTGTAGAAAAATTATAAGAAACCTTTTTTCTAGGGAAAAAATTACAGAAAACCCCTACAAAAACCTATGCATTGATGGAAAATTCTCCAGGAAACCCCTCAAATCGACGATTCAAACCGCCGAGTTTCCAACGTAGATGACTGAAAAACAGATCCGAACAGCTGAACCCATATTCGCCCAGCCATCATGATGCTTGGGGTGTGGCTGCAAGGGCAGCTGGGTATCTACACCACGGTTCAAATCCGTGTGTGCCATGCTGGGCCATGCTGCTATTTGTGTATTACTGTATCATTGAATGCTTGAAAAATGTGTGCGATCTGTTCATGTGTTTGTCATATGTTTCATCAGTGAGTGTATGTGTTGTGTGCCTTCCACACTGATATCTATATCTACATCTACATCTATATCTATATCTATTTATATAAATATATATATATATATATACACATAGAAGGTTTGGCTCCGCCGACTTCACGGACCCTTCCGTGGTCGGTTTAGCTGTGACCTTAGGGTAGCTGCGACCAGTGCATGTTCTCGCGGCTGCTCGCCCTCGCGGTTTGCCTTGCTGCCTTTGGGATCATCGTCCTTGGTCAACCTGGAACCCTCCTGGCATCGCCGAAAGCGCCAAGTGCGCCAGAGGCTGAGGGCCTGGCTCAGGATTGCTTCCGGACTGACCATAGGGAAGAGGAGGCGCAGAAGGATAAGGATTGTGGTGGGCCGTTTGCAAGCTCACCACGCCTGGCATCCACTGGATCTCCCTCGAGCCCTTCGACGAGCTGTGATCATGGGGTGGCAATGCAAAGAATGCAACACTCAGAACGCCCACAATGCAGAGTCGTGCCACATATGCAAGAAGCATTGGACAGAGGCATGGCAGGGGCGTCGTCAAAACCGTCCGAAATCTCGCAGTCAAAACCGGCCGAAGAAAGCCAAGAAAGACAAAAGCGAAGAGAAGCAGTCCAAGACCGCCGCAGAAATGAAGGGGAAGAGTGCAGCAGAGGAGTGGAGCATTTTCCCATCACAGGTCCCGTGGGTGACCTCCACGCCCAGCACTCGTGTAGTCAATGTGAAGGAGAGCGAAACCGACCAGCCCCTTCCACCCCAGCCGAACCTGCCGGTCCCACCACTGCCCATGACGGTGAATCAGCATGCTTTGTCGCCCGACGAAGCAAAGCTCATGCAACATCTACAAGGAGTGAAGGAGTTTGGGGAACTCCCTCCACAGATGGCCGAGCAACTGGAGACGTTGGAGCAGCGTCACCAGGAAAGCCTCAACTCGAAGGCTCTCACACACGCTCACCTCAACAAGCTACATCGTGTGAGAAATCAGTCGACCCAGCTGGCCAACAAAATCAGAGCCTTGGACGAGGAGTGGAAGAAATTTCTCGCAGAATCGACTGCTCGTTTGACACAACATGGTCAGATGTTTCAGGCTCACAGAGGCGAACTTGTTCAACAATACATGAGCAAGATCCAGGAGCTCAATGCAGTCAAGGCCGAAGTGACTACGGCCTCTCAGTCACTCATGAGCCAAATGCCTCCAATCGAATCGCCACCGGAACTGGTCGACACCGCCCCAGAACTCCAAGGGTTTCAAGCCATGGCACAATCCCTGGCAGTCCAAGAGGAGGGCTTAGTGGAGTTATCGGATGGGGACGACGAACTCCGAGATGCCACTATGGAGGAGCCGACCAAGGAGAGACCAAGGAGACCGATAGTGGCCAGACCTTTCAAGGCGGGCACCTCGCCGCAGAAAGTGAACCAACACCAGCTCAAGCAGTGTCAAAAGAGAGCCGCAGAAGCTGCAAAGGACAGCAAGGAACACAAGTCGGACATCAAGCAAGACGAACCGTGAATTCCCCGAATGATCGCACCAGTCATGCATATGTTCCCACTTGGATCCGTGCAGCTGCCCGGCTCCAATTTTCTCAAATGAACGATGAATTGCGAAGCGGTACTGAATCAACATTTCCTGAGGCTGAAAACTGCCGTGAAGGGTCACGTGTCAGTGAACAGAATCATGCCCGGAAATCGACGTTCCCAGATCAGATCGCATCATGTCAAACCATCGGGCAAAGTCAAAATACCGCCACCGAGGATGCGGCATTCCCTCGGATTCTAGGTATCAACACGACAGCCCATCAAGCAGGAGCATTCAGTGAAGAGCCAAAACCCTCTTGGGTCAAATGCGGTCATTTCACAATGGACTGCTTTCACTCTCCGTGTGTTTCTGCCCTGTCAAGCCCTCTGGATTTTGGGCCAGGTTCTTCCAGCAGTCCTCGCTCGGGTTTGATTTGCGCCCATCCACCAGTGAGGCTGAGAAGACCTTGTTTGAAAGGATCTAGAGGTTGTAAACTGAACTGTCAGGTGAAGTTCAGATCATGTGTGCAGCTCACTTGCTTTCATGGGAGTTTCACAGCAACTCGAAGGGTGTGTATAGACCGCATTCATGACCTTTGCCGCTCATTTTGGCACATGGATGGCCAGATCTGTGACCATGCCACCATCCTGAGAGCCATCGCCGCACCAGACCTAGGACCTGCGCCCTGCAGTGTCATTGACTCTGTTGTCCGCAGTGAAGAGGCCTGTGCAATTTGCAGCCGATCAGGTTGTCTGGGACACACTGAGACTTGGCTCCACAATTTCCGTTGCGATCTTTTTGCGCAAGATCATTATGCATGGGATGAAGTCGTCACTCGTATGGGAACAGTTTTGCCGCAGCATCCTTGTTTGGTTGAGACTTGGTTCTTGGCCCCAGGTCGTGCCCCACTTTGCATTCGTGCCAGGCGACTGTTTGTTCGAAGAGGATCCTCCAATTTTGAATTCCAACGGCAGTGTCTTTGGATCTGGTCGGATCTTCTTCTCGATGGTGTCCCGGTCAAAATTGTGGAAGTTAAACCCACGCCTGACACCCTCCTTTCTGCAGTGGCTCACTTCATCATCATTCAGACGCATGACACTGAGTCTAAGGGCATCCTCATGAAATGTGACGCCTTCCCAGTGTTGTCGAAGCTTAGGGCGCTCCTTGTTGAGCCCCACGACACAGTGTTTCGAGTTTTCATCACAGCGCAAACACCTCATGTGTGTTCTCATCGTTTGCAGCCATGCTATATCGGTGAACATGATGGCTCAGGGCTTCGGTTTCTCGAAACTGACCTTTTTGTTCCTGTTGATGGAGGACTATATCATGGAGGCATACTTCCCCCTACTGATCCGGGTGGTGATGACTCTGAGTCTAGTCAAGATGAGTCAGACAGTCCCAGTACTGATGTCCCTGGAACAGATGATGAGGTTCTTGAATCAGCTGCAGTCGAACTTGAAGACAGTTTCGAGGAAGATGCTGCCTCGCTCCTCAGTGCACCTCAGGGCCTTTGCGGTTCTAAGCCGGAGGTTAACTTGGGTCTCCGTACGAACCAGCCCATAGAGAGTGCTGTGAGAGAAGGGACCTCGGGACTCCAATGGGGAGATCTGCCGCTTGATTTCAAAGTGCAAGATGTTTTCGATTTTGACTGCCCATGGCTCTCTCAGTACCGGGACGTTGAGGCCGATCGCATGGATCAGGATTACGTCTCCCTCATGCAAAGAGAGCGCTCACGTTCGAGAGACCAAGGGAACTGTAGTGAAGCAGATGGTGATGGGGCACATCACTCGACCCCCACAGAGGAGGAGGAAGCATCCCAACCTGGCTCGGCTCCAGATGACCCTTCGGAGGACGATGCCGGCATTTCCAGCGTCACATGGCATCTTGCTTTTACCAACATGACAGAGGACACTGTGCCCGTGCAGGCGCATCCCAGTGGTCCTTCAGTGGAACAAGCATGCAGAGCCCTTGGTTTTCCCACTGGTTCGGTTCAACACGTCTATCCCGTTGATTACTTGCTGGAGCGTGACAATGATTACATCGCTGTGGTCGAGTGTGTCGCTGACCATGTTTCGCACCCCTCTGAAGTTGTTGTGCTTTTTGACATTGTGTGCAGAGTCCCTCCTGAATCCACAGAGGAAGACCCCCATGTTTTCCACTCCGTCCACATTGCTAGGGCATGGTCCAGTGTTCAAGTCTTTACAGAGATATTGCGCTTGGCTCGCCTGATCTCCAAGCATCCGGATCATGTTCGCATCTATCGTAATGGTGTTTCCTGGAGACGCAACCCAGACCACCCCTCACGCTTGCACAATGGGGATCACATTGAGGTTGTCGCAGACATTGTGACTGATGGAGACTACCTATGGGAACTTGGTGAGTGGTTGATGAGCGAAGGGCTCACCTTGTGGCCTTCCTTGGTTGAAGCCATGTCCACAAGACCCATTCCTCCCACCCTGCCATTTGTAGCTCGCCAGAATGACTCCAATGGTGACCAACACGCATCGTGTGACCTGATACCAGGTTCTGGATTTCACACCTGGTTTCTTTCACACATTCACCATCGTGAGTGCCTGGACAGCCGCATTGTGTTGCTTGCTCACTCGCCAGGTGCATGGCGACAGGCAGTTGAACGTGTATGGGAGGATCGCATGCAAAAGGGGGGCCATTTCACAGTGACCTGGATCAACCCCAACCCACCATTGTCAGGGAATCGCGCCTTTGATAGCATGCCACATGTTTTGATCGAGCAACACCACGTCTACAACCAAATTGGCGTGTTCCTGACCCTGGTTCGTCAGGAAAATGGTGCCACCTCCATCACAGAAGGAGTTTTCTCCCTTCCGGACCGCACGCCCATTGCAGCATACCTGGACTGTTTCAACATAGAGCGACCCTGCCGTTTGACTCATCACTGTCAGGTCACTCATGAGTTTCGGCCACTCAGTGATGCAGAGATGGTTCGACGGCCCACAGGACAGGCCATCACCATTTCGATGGTTGGCCGTGGAATGGAGTACCTCCCACCGGCCTCAGCAGTTTCCATGATGCAGACCAGTTTTGTGCACCACTCACAAGATCGACTTTTGTCGGTGCCGCAAGTGTCCTCGGGAACTGGAGAAACCATCAGCACACTCGACTTGGCAGACAGCAACGAAGGTACAACTGCTCTCTCCTCTTCAACTGGTGGGATGTGCTATGATGAAGCCCTCCCCACAGATGTGATGGCATGGCAAAGGCTTCATTTCATGTTTGACTCCTTCAGCCCGCAGTCTTCGGAGGAACACCACCGTGCCCTGGTGGCTGTTTATTTTCTGTCACCTTCGACCATGCCAGCGTGCAGTTTCCCAAGGCTGGTTCGACTCAAGCAGGACAGCGCTACCTGGCGTAGTGACCTAGCTCAAGTATGGCAGGAGTACCTAGTTGGATCGGTTCCGGTGGAGATTTTCACCGTCATGCCAGCCCCACATCAGAACGAGGCACCGGGTCACGGACTTGCAGCCTACGTCCTTGTGGTTCAACATCGCCCTCCAGATCTTTCTGCGGTACTGGTCACTCTGGCCGAGGCAGGAGAATTCCTTCATGTTGCCAGGTTGGTCCCAGCTCAGGTCACCCAGAGAGAACTCATTCAATTGTGTTTCCTGGCGTCGCGTTGTCTGAGCCCCCTTGCAGACGCCATTTGCATCGTCTCTTATGGTTTTGATTTTATCACCGACGCTCAGCCCTACGCGCTGCCTCTGGGAGCCAACGTGCTTTTAGGTATTTTCCCACAACCCTCGCAATCGGCACCAGCTGTGGTAGAGCATTTCACCAGCACAGCGTCAGAAGGGGTTTCCCTTTTGCAGAGGAAATCCACTCTGTCGCAGGTACCAGCAGTGGCGGAAAGTGTACAGGCTGGAGTCGACAATGGCATCCGTTTGCAAGATCACATCCCGGCTTTTGACTCCTGCATTCTTCACACCATCTCCTTGACATCGCAGACTCAGGTGGCCTATGAGACCATGGGTAGCCTTTGGGCTGAGGTAGAGGGTGATCTACTGCCAGCTAGTTGATTGGACTTGCAAAGGTGTTCGTCACTTTGTTCAGGTTGCCAAGAATGAAACGTCTCTTGACTTGTATGTGCCCTTCGACTCCGTCCATAATGACGCATGTACCATTTGCACCAGCCCACAAACGGCCGAAGAAGCATGGTCAGACCTTGACCATATGCGATTCCTTTTTCGAAGTGGCTTCCCCCGCGCCGTCATCCATGGAACTTTTCAAAGATGCGTTTTGGGGCATCGTGTATGGCGCTATTCGCAGCAGGACCCCACCTTAGGGCAGGACGAGTTGCCGAAAAAACCACCTACGCCATGGCCATCTCCCCAGCCGAAAGCATTCGCGTCTGGGAGCCCTCTCTTCCGTTGTGGCCGGTGTTCCACTCAGGATATTGCTGTTGAATTACCTTGTCCCACCTCAGAGCTCTTGGCCTTCTTGGAACCTTCGCGGTTTGAGTTAAGACCATCCACTGAGCATCTTGGCCTCGAAGATGAGTTTGCCCTGCGAGCCCCGGATTCTTTTGCATGGTCAGATTTTGACAGGCTGGTGGTGTGCACTGATGGATCACATTGTTTTGATGAGGATGTTGCTGAACACAACATGTCCTGGGCCTTTGTTGTGGTAGGAGAGAATTATGGACATCCTCCTGTTTTTCTGGGTTGGCAGGGGGCTGCAGTCTCTCAACAGGACACAGATCGCCAGTTTGTTACCGCCATGTCAATGCATTCCACCCGAGCTGAAAAGGAAGCACTTTTGTGGGGTGGCCTTTGGCGTGTATGCCGCAGAGTGGACGTTGCCTCAGCGTTCCTTACTGACTCGGCCTCCGGACAGCTCTCGGCCAAAGGTGATGCTGGAGGCACTATGGATGAAAGCACCCGCCTACTTCGCAGCATTTTCCAGAGTCTCAGCTGTCTTTTGCCAGATGACCTTCTCCGTGTTGAGCATACCCGCAGCCACAGGGGCCATTTTTGGAACGAGCTTGCTGATCGTTTGGCAGGGCACGTTAGACTTCATACTGGAGACTTTGAAGCCCCGCATCCGCCTTGTTGTGCATGGAAGCAGCTTGTATCTCACATGCCCACCTTGTTCCATCCAGACTGGGTCTTTTTAGATCCAGAAGCAGCAGCCATGTGTTTTAGTCAGCCAGACCTCCCACCAGCAGACACCGTGACTTCTGCATCGGTTAGTCTGGCGACCAGATCCGATATTCACATTGATTTGCGTGTCGCATCCGCCAACGTGATGTCCTTGTTCCAAAACGCGTCAGGTGGTGTTGGCAAGGTCTCCTACCTTCAAGCCCAGTTTGATTCTGTGGGTCTCCAAATTGTCGGAGTTCAGGAGTCGCGTGGGCATCAGGGCTGTTTTGAATCTGAGTCATGGATCCGCCTTGCCACGCAGTGTGATCATGGACATTTTGGGGTTGAACTGTGGCTCTCGAAGACCACACCTTATGCCAAGGGCCCCCATGGTCCTTTATGTCTTGCCAAGTCGCATGTTGCCGTTGTTGATCATTCTTCAAGGCATCTCCTTGCCAGGCTAGACGCGCCAGGCTTGCAGACATGGCTACTTGTTGGACACGCCCCACACAATGGAGCCGCCGAAACAGTTCGACAGGACTGGTGGGCTATGATCACTGGCCTCTTACTAAAGCATTCTGCAGACTCGAACTGCATCTGCTGTTTGGATGCCAACGCCACCACTGGCCCCCCCTGGGCACATCATGTGTTTGCGAATGGAGATGGAGAAGATGACAACACTGAACTTTTCAGAGGTTTCCTTGGGACGACGAGCTCTTGTGTTCCTGCCACTGACCCTCGTCTCTCCGACTGGCAACCTACCTGGATCAGTCCCAACGGTGCCATTGAGAAACGCATTGACTTCATTTCCATCCCAGCTCGGCACCTTTATCGATGTGTAGAGGCCTTCGTTTGCCCTGAAGTGGATCTCAATTTCCATGATCGAGACCACATGCTTGTAGGCCTCCAGCTATCATGGTGCGAGTCCATTCAAGACCGTGGTCGTGTTGGTAGTCGTCCTGCTTTTGACCGTCGAGCCATCACCAAGAACTCAGTGGGATCACACCCTTTGACACTCAAGCAGGTCCCATGGCATACCGATGTTGAATCGCACCATGATCTTCTCAACCGCCACGTGCAATCAGAGCTTACCAACAATTTCCCTCTTCCTCGAAGAGGTCCCAAGAAACCCTTCATTACTGATGAAATATGGGCTCAGCGTGGTGAAGTCTTGCGACTTCGCAAGACGCTCAAGCTCTGCTCACGTGTCAGAAAACAGAATATCTTTCGTGCAATCCTCACCAGTTGGTTCAACCAGAGAGTCAAGGTTCGCACAGGCAAGGTCCCACCCTGCACTCAGACCGCATGGCCTCCAGATGACTTTGCTTGTCGTCTGAATCAAGTGTGTCGCCTTAGGTGCAAGGCCCAGCGACTCAAGAAGGCCATTAAATCGCAGAAACTCCTCAAGTTGGAAGAGACCCTGCATTCGTGTCATCCTGGCACCACAGCATCCGACATCTTGCGCTGCCTCCGTCCCTTTAGGGGCTCAAGCAATGCAAAGTTTTTTGGACAAGCTCCCTTGCCAATGGTTGAGCGGGCTGATGGTTCGGTTTGCAGTAATGCTGAGGAAGTCCTTTCCCGTTGGGTTGAATTTTTTGCGGCTATGGAAGGAGGCACGCGCATGACGGATGCGCAACTCCGAGAACATTGGAGACAAACCCTCTCTGAGAACCACCACCTTGTGCAGGCAGTTCAACTCTCTGAACTTCCCACCTTGCAGCTATTGGAGAGTGCCATGCGTAGGGTGAGCATGCGCAAGGCCATAGGGCCAGATTGCATTCCCGGTGAAATTTGCCACACGGCGCCCCAGACCATGGCGGTCATGTACTTCCCAATCCTCCTGAAGATGACTCTGTTTGCGGAGGAGCCTCTGGCATTCAAGGGGGGTCGTTTGACCATGGCATGGAAAAGGAAAGGACCGCAACAATCCTGTGCGTCTTACCGTTCTCTTTTGATCAGCAGTCACCCAGGCAAAGCATGCCATCGTGCACTGCGAGATCTCCAAGCTGATCAGTTCGAACGAGTCCTTCATCCCGACCAGTTAGGTGGTCGTCGTGGCATGCCCGTGACGCTCGCTGTTCATGCCATCAGGGCACATCAGCGCAAGTGTATTCGCGAACGCAGGTCCTCGGCAGTCATCTTCCTTGATTTAAAGGAAGCGTTCTACCGAACTCTTCGTGAGCTTGCTGTCGGCACCAATCCAGGAGACCAACTGCAGCGCTGGATCGATGGTTTGCACTTGCCCTCGGACACCTTAGCTCAACTCCACTGTCACTTAGGTGAGCCAAGCGCCATTGAGCAATCAGGTTTCTCGGAGCTTCATTGCCGCCTTGTTCGTGCTCTTCACCAATCAACGTGGTTTTTCATTGGCGACCAGAAGGACAAGGTCATGACTGCTACAGGCTCTCGACCGGGGGACTGTTACGCTGACTGGGTTTTCAGCGTTCTATTCTCCCAGGTCCTGGCTCGCCTATGTGAGAATCTTCGTGCCCGAGGTTTGGTGGAGATGGTGCCAGTTGCCAATGGACCGGGACTTTGCACAGGTCTTCGCCCAGGCTCTTTGGAGCCTTTCTTGGGCCCAACCTGGATGGATGATTTGGCCATTCCAGTGCCCGGTGACAATGCTGATGATCTCCTGCGTCGTGTGGGGGCGATCCTTTCGGAGCTCCTCACTACATGCCTGGAGTACGGCATGCAACCGAACCTCCAGGAAGGTAAAACTGAGGTTATGGTCAACCTTCTTGGAGCAGGAGCCCATCGTTGGCGGAAGGCCCTATTCAACAAAGGTGGACGCCCCTATCTCGACATCGTGGTTGGTGACACCTTTTGCCAAGTCCACGCGGCCACCAGATACAAGCACTTGGGCGGCATACTGCATCATGCTGGCAGCTGTCGAGCTGAGCTTAGTCAGAGACTCGCCCAAGCGCACTCTGCGTTCAGCGAGCATCGCAAGCTCTTGTTCCACAATGATCACTTTACCCTGGCGCAGAAAGCCCAGCTCTTTGAATCATTGATCATGAGCCGCCTCCTTTATGGTCTGGACTCTTGGATGCCCAACAAGCCTGCTGATGCAGAGTATATGGAAGCAGCCCTTGGCCGCCTTTATCGCAGACTTTTGAAGGTTCCTCCTGCGGAACATCTTTCGAAAGAGACTGTGCGAGCTCGCCTCGAGATGCCCAACTTTGCTACGCTTTTGCGCCGGTCTCGACTGCGCTACTATGCATCCATCCTACGAGCTGCAGATCCTCGTTTGTGGGGGCTTCTTCAAGGTGATGATCAGTGGGTCCAGCAGATGTTGGACGACTTTGCATGGATGCGTTCGCGACTTCTTATGGCTTCGCCTCTTCCGCCACCCTCTGAGGACCTCGAGGCGTGGCATCGCCTTATTGTCAGCCGCCCCGGCTATTGGAAGAAGCTGGTCAGCAGGGCTGTCCGCTGCGAAGTTTTGTGCTTGAAGAACGACTTCTTAGTGCGCTCCTTCCATGCCAGGTTTGCTTCTCGCCTTGTTGACCTTGCAGGTTTGCCACCACCCACAGCACCGAAAGTCCCCTTGGAGGAGCACTACGGTTGCATGTGTTGTCGCATCCCTGCGAGAACAAAAGCAGGGGAGTCTGCTCATATGTTTAAGGTGCATGGTGTCATTGCCTTGGAGCGGTGGCTCTTCGACACCACCCAGTGCCGTGCATGTTTGCGAGAGTACCACACGGCAGCACAGTTGCAGCGACACCTGCGCCACTCGGCATCCTGCCGTGAACAGCTCTCTCTTCTTCACCACTCGCAGGGGCCACTCCCAGGTATCGGCTCCCGAGGGGATGCTGAACTACAGCGACAACATGATGGACTTCTTCCCGTTCTTCAAGCTGAAGGTCCTTGCAGAGCTACGACCGGTCAAGATGGTGCGGCTTTGGTGGAGATGCATGATTGTGAGTCCCTCCTTGAAGCCTTTTTCCCTGTGGATGCTCACAGTGCAGATGCTCCTTCCTTGGAAGACCGTCTTCGTTCCGTTATTTTCGCTCGTGTTTGGTCCTGGAGCCGCTGCCGCAGCTCCTTGCTTCGTCTTGCAGCTGACCTTACCGAGGAGGATGCCTTGGCCGCAGGGCAACCTCTGGACTCCATCCGGGACATCCTTATGGTGGGTCCTCTGTTCCCCGTGGCTTCAGTTGTCATCGAGTGGTTCTGCACTTTTTCTCTGGCAGACGCCGACCAGGAGACCTGCAGGACTTTATGGAGAAGGTCCCCTGCGGTGATTCCATGGTGCTACATGTCATTAGCATTGACTTGGTCTTCGACGCACAATGGGGTGACCTCTCCAATCCGACGACTCAGGACTGGTGGCTGACATGCATTCGTGCCAAGTGGGTAGTGGCCATGCTAGCAGGCCCCCCCTGCTGCACTTGGTCTCAAGCCAGAGGCAAGCTAGTGGAGGGCCGTAAAAGGGCCCCTCGGATCATCCGCACTGCTGCACAGCCATGGGGTATTGATGTGCTGGCAATTCGGGAGCTCCTGCAACTCCTTGAGGGCAACATCCTGCTCCTGTTTTGCATTGAGGCTTTATTCGAACTTTGGGTAGTTGGTGGTGCAGGTGTCCTCGAACACCCTGCGACACCCGATGACATCGATAAAGCGAGCATCTGGCGCACGGCCCCTCTTCAGTATTTGCAAGAGCTGGAAGGATTTATGCTGGTGACCGTCTGGCAGGGTCTGTTTGGGGCCAGGAGCCCCAAGCCGACTCAACTCTTGGTGCTCAACATGCCCGACTTTCATCATCGACTTTCAGCCGACGCCCTGACTTCAATTCTGCCGCAGCAGAAGAGCATTGGAGTCAACAAAGATGGTGAATGGGCCACCACGGGCCTGAAGGAATACCCGCCATGCCTGAATCGAAGCATGGCAAAGTCCATGATGGACTTCATTTCCCAGGTCCCAATTTTTCCTGATGTTCAGCCTAGTCCCCTGTTCTGGAGCACAGTTGCGCCTATGCAAGCGTCATATGGCCACCGAATGGGGCGTGACTACCATGGCTGATTTAATTCATCGCAGACTGGCCGCGGCGAAAGCCTCATTGCGCAGCATGGTCAAAAAAATATACACATAGATATTCACATGTACATGTGTATAAATATATATATATATATATATATATATTTATTTATTTATTTATAAATATAGATAGATAGATATAAATATATACATACATATATGTATGCACGTGTGCATGTGTGTGTGTGTGTCCATGTGCCTAGAAGTGATCATTTATATCCCCAGATTTGTTCCTTCGTTTCGTTTCTCCCATTTTCAATGTTGCGTAAGTCCATGGTCGACGTGATCGAGGCCTGTCCTCTGAGGGCAGCCTTGATCTCGGAGCCTGGGCAAATCGCAGATCATGCTGTGGCAAATGTGTCGTTCGTCGTGCGCAATCAAAATCATGGTTGAAGCAAATGGTTTCTTCTCAAGCTACAGGGAACCCAAAAATGGTGGTTTCATGCTACACATGGTGTATGAACTGGACGACAACTGGGGATACCCTTATTTTGGGAAACACCCAAATCTTCAAAGTGGTGAGAAAACAAGAAAGCTGCAACAAAAACTGCAATTGGAGGATAGCAAGATTATCAGCAAGATTATCAGCAAGATTATCAACTGCCAAGAATGTAGATCAGGCCCCAGTTTTGACCAGCGCACACTGATATCTGCGGTGGGGCTCCTAACAAGCAAGTGGCTGCTTTAATAAAATCCCGCAGATAGGCACACAGGCCGAGAGAAATTCTTCCATATGAACGACCCCGAACAGAACAAAACACTTTTTCTCAAGAAAAACGCCTGTTCGATTGGTCGAATGCCTTTGGTTTGACTAAATCCAGATCATTCCTGAGGAAAGTCTTAAGAGTCGAGATTTTCAAAGATTTATTTATTATTCTTATTCATTATTCATCATCCATCATCTACCTCTCCTCTTCACCTTTTCCCTCCGTCCCGCCTTGCGACTGGACGCCAGCACTACCAGGGTAGCCACCGGTGGCTCTGCTCCAGCTGACGGTGCTGCCGGCGCTGCCTGCACCTCCGCCGCCGCTGCCGGTGCTGCCGGTGCTGCAGTTGCTGTGTCCGCACGGGGAGGTGGGGCTTTGTCATGGAGACAGTCAACTGATCCTCCAATCCTCCAAGAAAAACACCAAGACAAACTGATGCTTTCAAAGTCAGTTTTTCAGTTGCAGTGAAAACCTCCAAATTGTCAAAGATTGCAGCACCTATTCTGCGGGAATGTCATTGGCTCATCGTGTCCCATCGTTGCTGCACCACCCAAATGCATGAAGGCCATGCTTAATAATCTGGACATTACTGATATCTATTGACGCTTGTCAGAAAATAGTCTATTCAACTTAGATTCATCCCTTAGAAACTTAAATTCATCTGTCAACTTAGATTCATCATTCTTGCTCCATCTCCATCCCTTAGAACCTACTGATGGTGCGTCCCTGAGAGAAACCATATCAAACTGCGCGTGAGATCAATGCTCATGCCATTCGGTCTCTCAGATGGGGTCTCAGATAGTTGGGACAACATGAAGTGATCGAATTTGCCAGCTGTTGGGCAGCTTGAAGTTTATGGCGATGACTACATCAACCACATCTAAAAATCCATTAGGCATGGACTCCAATCTCTCCACTGACTCTAACCATACCAATCCAACCAAGCACTGAAATCAACAACAGCTGCCAGTGCTGGTAACTCTCCGAGCAGCAACCTCTCTAGAAGCGGAAGCTGTTGACGCCGTGACCGCGGCAGATGCTGCCGACGCGGCCTGGAAGAGGAAGCCCGATGCGACGACATGCCTGAATCTGTACGCATTATCTATACTTCTTTTTTGGGGCTAGTGTAAAACATTCCCGTAAGTACTTCAGTACATGCGTACGGTCTGAAATTTGCAATTAGCGTATTGCAATGCAACTTACTGTATGTCTAGGTTTATATATTTACACACATATTTATGTAGGTCTGCGTTTACGTGTGTGTGTGTGTTGATCTATTCACTTGCTTATATACAATATCGATATATGAATATATAATTGGACAAGCAGAGTGGTTACCGGCATTGCTCGTTGAACATGATCACGAGATATCACGCGATTGCTGGGTTTCAAGTAGTTAGCAAATGTGTCAAAAAAACACCTGGTTCGCACGGATGCAGGTCAGTGCACCCAACAGCATCATTTATTTTTCCAAAAAATCACCCCAAAATGCTGCGCAATCTTCAACTGCCAAATCTTGGAATGTTTTGGGCTTCCTACCCTCTGGTAAACTAACATGCACATGGCAATGGAAAATCTACCAATTGTTTATGGTTTCCCAGGGTTTCTCTTTAAACATGGTGATTTTCCGTTGCTATGTTAGTTTACCACAGGGTATCTTGCAATCTTTGACCATCCACATCCCATCCAAGTCAACTAACTGCTCTGGCAGGGTTAACTGGCTGTGACGCCAAGGCTCTGCAAGCAGACCTGTCTCTGGCGGTGGCAAAGCGGCGCCCGTTTTGCGTTTGGCACCAGATTCATCCTGGACACACGCGTTCGTGCCACTCAACCGAATCGACCAGCCAATGGTTGGTGGTTCCAAGGCATCCAAAAGAAAAAGTCAACCAATCATTCCACAAGATGTCAAAAAGAGCTGACATTCAGCAAACATGCCGAGAAGGAGAGGGAGGACATTTATTCACATTTATTAACATTCACTACCCATGTATTAACATGTATTAACCATATTTCTCAGCCATTTCACCGTACAACCCACCCAGAACCGCGCAGCGTTTCTCCTCAGAGCTACTGCCAGAGCTGCTCCCCTCGAAGCCCAACATGGACTTCAACGAGATCCGCGACGCGGTCCCCTCCACGGGGTCTTCCATGCCTCGCGGTGCATTTTCTCGACACTTGCGGTGATCACCATGAGATGACAGAAACATGCAAGGAAGATCCGGATTTTTTAATGAGATGGCCAAAAAATATCAAAACATCCTGGTTTTCTTCAAATGAGATGGAATTATTAACATCAAGAAAAAACATGAATCCATGAATCCGTACGCTCAAAGAATTGCACCAAGCAAATGAACAGCACCGAGCTCGACCACGGATCCGAAACGACAGTCGATTTTGACTCCAAGACTTCCGGCGGATCAATCTCCGCTGGAGACGAACGTCGCCGTCACTGCCGCTTTGACCACTGGGTGTCCTATCTAGGAGAACAAGTTGACACCCTGCAATCCTTGACCATCCTTACCATTGACTCGAGTCTCGTCCACCTTACTGAAGGTAGCCGAAGATGACAAGCAGGATTTTTGGCCATCCACAAAGTTTCGCATGACAATGCGGAATGCCAGAGCTAGCAATAGAAGTTCAAACATACTAGAGTAGTTATGCAAATATACATATATAAATATATATATATATACTACATAGTATGTTCACATACATGCATATAAATATATATATATATATATGTAATTGATTATTTATCTATTTATTGATTCCTAACAGCGGAGAAATTGGGTTTCAATCTCTAGAATTGGTGCTGGTGTCTCGCTTTTTGTCCAACCCAAAAACCGGAACGGAACCCTGGAACCGTGGAACCCTGGAACCCTGGACCCTGGAACCCTGGAACCCTGGAACCCTGGAATGCTGGAAGCCTAGAACCCTGGAACCCTGGAATGCTGGAACCCTGGAACCCTGGAGCCCTGGAACCCAGCAACCCTGGAACCCTTGGAACAGCGGAGAAGTTGGGTTTCAATCTCTAGGATTCTGGTGTTTCGCTTGTTGTCCAATCCAAAGACAAGAACGGAACCTTAGAACCATTGAACCCTGCAACCCTGAAACCCCGAAACCCTGGAACCCTGGAACCATAGACCCTGGAACCCTGGAACCCTGCAACCTTGGAACCTTGAACCCTGGAAGCCTAGAACGCTGGAACCCTGGAACACTGGAACCATGTTCCCAGAGTGTCCCAGAGTGTCCCAGAGGTGTGAAAAAGGAATAAGTGATGTCCCAGAGCTGTGAAAAAGGAACAATTTTGTCGCAGAGGTGTGAAAAAGGAACAAGTTATGTCCCATAGGTGTGAAAAAGGAATAAGTGATGTCCCAGAGCTGTGAAAAAGGAACAATTTTTGTCGCAGAGGTGTGAAAAAGGAACAATTTTTGTCGCAGAGGTGGGAAAAAGGAACAAGTTATGTCCCAGAGGTGTGAAAAAGGAATAAGTGATGTCCCAGAGCTGTGAAAAAGGAACAATTTTTGTCGCAGAGGTGTGAAAAAGGAACAATTTTTGTCGCAGAGGTGTGAAAAGGGAACAAGTTTTGTCCCAGAGGTGCGAAAAAGGAACAAACCATGTCCGCTGGCCCCGGTGTTGGGTTGCAAAGCTGGGGTCATTCGTTTATCTATATTATATGTAAAATACATCCTATATTCAATTCCTTTGCTCCTGCGCTTATCTGACATCTGTTTCTTGTCTCCCCGAGATCCTCAGTTTCACCCGTGCCTGGAATCAGATCTTCCGCATCGATGTCGATGTCGAAATCCGACTCAGACTGAATCGCATCCATGGCCAAGGCACCAGGGATGCCGGCGATGCGCAACGCGTTAACGGCAGGGAGCTACGGCTGGGTGTATACTGGGATGGAATAGGATGGTTGATTATCTGTTGGAATTATCTATTTAACATATATTCCATACTCGGAGAGTACTCTTCAGAGCTCGAATTGTCGAAAATTCACAAGTTGATACCCAAAGCAGCTATTGATATTAATGGCTATCTAGTCATTTTGCAAGTACAAAGTGAAGCATAGGTGAATCTTTCCAGAGCCGTTCTGAATGGATGTCCATTGAAATGGCCCAGTGTCTTCAATTCAGAGATGTCTGATTTATATTCTGAGGAGCGACTACGTTGACATCTGGTTGGGGTCTTGGATGCTGCAAGAATCACATCCATGAAGTCTATCCCTATTACCAATGTGCCGTATCTATTTTTTGGTGACACCATGTTGTATCTCTACTGTGCGTTGGTAGTGCCCCATCCATCTTGATTTAGGTCGTCATTTTGCTGCGCGTGAGACTTGGATTACTTTCAAGAACTGCGAGTCTTGAATATCGCAATCATAAAACCCATCATCACATCATCGCAACTCAACAGTGGACCCAGCAATGGACTCATCATCAAATTTTCCCAACAATCCGGGCATCCCACGATCCGTTTCGGGTGCAAAGTTTGGCCCATGGAATTGGACGTTACATCTGGGAGAACTTGCAAGTCCTGGTCGTACTTAGTCGTACTTCAAACTCTTAACCAAACATGCTCCTTAAACAAGTTTACAGTTGTCTGAAGTGACTTTGCAGGCCAGTTTTTTGTGAAACAAACTTGATCCGAGAATGCGTTAGACACAAGGCATCAACTATCTCCCACCTAAGCTCAACGCCAGGGGAGTTCCCCAAGTAGAACATGCCCCTCTGTCTTTGCTGAAAGCGATCTTAGGGCAGCAATGCTGCCAAAATGTTCCAAGTAGGAAACTCGAGTTGCAGCAAATCAGCATGCATACACACTGACAGCAAAGCGAACAGCGATCGAAACTGCTTGGGCACAAACAGCCCATGAGTTATTTTTGTCCAAGGAATAATATGATATACGTTCCACTCGTCTGGCAATCAAGAGTTGGGTTTCTTCCTCCGGCCACTGCTCAGGTATTCCTCTTCTCAATTTATCCCTTTTACCCCGATCACGTCGAGCTCAGAATCCATCTTGCTCTTCTCTTCCATCACTTCCTTTAAGGCCTCTTGCTCTGTAACACTTGCCTGACGGAGTTGATTCGGGGGTCAAACAACAGAAACCTCTGCTGTTTCTGAACCTATCCGATCAGGCTTTGGATCAGACAGTATGGAATTTACAGGAATTTATGACATAGATTGGAAATGGGAATCGAATGAAATCTTATGGGATGATCAGTGTTCATAGATGATGGAAATTATGACTTACATGGGCACTGCATTGGATGACGTTGTATTTGCCAAAAAACCATCCATTACCCCGTGTTTAGACATTGGGCCATGGGCCGTGGCGGCAAGCCAGGTCTGCAGTTTGTCCGAAGTTGATTTTTGGACGTTCTGAGTTAAAAGAATCATAAACCTGCAACATGAAACCTTTATTTGGCAAAACCCGCTCATCTTTCCTGCGCACAGACTGAATTTTTATTTTGTGGATAACCCATGTGGTTAGTGAGGTTTGCATTCACGCAATTTGACCAAGAAAATGTGACGTCGGACGAGATCCTTTCCAACCTTGATACCGCGGCTCTCGTTCAAAAAGTTCCAGCACCAAGAATTGGCACGACTGGCTTGATATTGGACTGAAAAGGCGAAATGAAGCATTGCTGCATTCACATCTTGGATTTTTTGAGCAAACAAGGTCTGGAATTTTCACCGACATTCAACTTTGGGTTTCTACGCTAAAACGAAAACCTGAGAAGGAAGGAAACTAAAACTAGCTGCCCCAGGCAAGAGCTACTATGTTTCAAGCGTGTCCCGTGATCAAAACAAAAGTCATCGTGTCAATATAGATATTTTCAAGCGTGGCTATTGGTTGTTTGCCATCCCTCTGCCTTGGACTTGATGATTTCATCGGCCCAGTGCAGCCTGGACATAGCTTGGCGCATGAATGCATGAAAGGACCTTCAAAAACCATCGGATGTAGCACCAAAACCTTTTCTGAGGCCTCGAGATGAACGGCAGTGGGCAAATTGCAACCAGAACCTGCTCGTGCACCTGGCCTCCAAGATCTGGACAGTCTCTATAGCTCCGCTCCTTTTCGCCAGATCTAAGGGCGTATAGCCGCCTGAGCGCAGGAAAGAACACAGGGTGAAAAGGTGCAGCGGAGAACAGTGGCCCTGCATTGCAATACAAGCACCGGTTCCACAATAGATGAAAAACCCCAGCGCTGATGAGAAACCCAGGCGTTTCCTACGGAAGACCTGAGTCCGAGGGGGTTGACCGAAAGTTAAGTTGGGAGGAAGGTACTGTTTCTTCTTCCTGTCTCTCTCTCTCTCTCTCTTTCTCTCTTATGTTTCTTCTTGCTCTTTGTATGTTTTTGGCATGTTTCTTGTTCCTGTATGTTCCCGTTGCTTCCCTGTCTGTGCGCTTCTACTATGCTTCTTGTTCTGTCTTGTCTGCTTATGACATGCGTTATTTTCCTGTCTGCACGCCGCTGGCATGCTTCTTGTTCCTGCAAGTATGTTTCGGATGTTTTGGGTTTTGGTTCTTGTTCTGTCTGTATCTTTCTAGTATGTATGCTTCATCTTGTCGTCTGTATGCTTCTGGCTGCGTGTAAGCTTGAGGCATGCATGCTTACAAAAAGTCCCCCCACCCACCAACACGCCACAACAACAAAACCCCCAGCACCACCAACACCATCAAAACACCTTGTCCAAAAGACACCGACTAAAACATCACCACCAAAAAATCCACCACAGCACCACTATCAAACACTGCCATTGAAACACCAGTGCGAAGAGTCGCCACCCCAAGACACCAACAAAACACCAAAATACCGCTGCATTGGAGGAAGAAAAGGAGGTTGTTTACCCCCAAGTGTGTTAGAAGGTTTGTTTCTGCAGATGCTTTATCCGAGTCCAACGCCCAGAAACTGCACGCCCGGAAGTAATGGAGCCCGCGTTGCAGAGGGGGAGGTGGACATGATATTCACGCTGTTGGCCCGGTGACATCCCCCAAACCCCCAAATACTAAAAACAGCTCATGGGCTTCGTTGTGCAACCACCAGAAAGTTACCAAAATTCGGCTTAAGTCAGAGATGGTGGAATGCCTGTTTGCCAAGATTGTGTCTTGCCGCGCAAAGCGCCAACACAGAACATCTGCGAGCAATGATTCTACAAGCAATCTATTATTTTGACATTAATCATGTGATGATCTGTGCTGTGAACTTGAAAGAAAACTCCGGGAATGGAAACTTGGGGCACGTTAAACTAAACTCTGCTTCCGCCCATCCTTCTGCTAAGGCCCCCGGCCAAAGTTGTTCTTCACGTGCGGTGACGCATTGGCCGCCAACAGCTCTCGGACCACGGCTCCGTGGCCATTCAGTGCTGCTGCGTGCAAAGGAGTCTCACCTCGGGCAGCGGCCGCGCAGAAAAAAAGCAGTCAGATGGTGAGACTTTGGCAACGCAGCATGTCCTCGGCTCCATAAACTCTCAATCTAGAGTGGTTTGAATGCCACTGATCAAAAGTTAAATTCATTTTGAGCTATGTGGAACCGGTCGAAATGCAACCCTGCAGTCCAGAGCACGTACGGTACATTTATTAACAAACAAAGAAATAGCACCAGGCTCACTTGGATGGAGGTGGGACCGAACGCACACAGCGATGGGTGGAGACAGGGGGATGACAGTGAGAAACGGCATGTGGAACATCTGGAGGCATTTCCGCAGAAAGAGACCATGCTTCCTTTTGAACTAGGCTGATCGAACATGACATACTTGCAGTACCAATAGTGCACTATGTAACATTGCAGCTGCGAGTTCACTGATGTCATCATGGAGTATGCCAAACACAAAGATGTCAGCAAAAATATTCAGTAAGCCCCCTCAGAATCATTCCGAATACCACGTACTAGTGTAATCAGAAGGCGAACTCGTTCGTAACCTGCACTGCATCACATGAGCTACACACACTTTACTACAACAGTGCGGAACCTGGGTATCGATCATAGCCAACGCCATATGTTTCCTGTTTCTAGGTCCTAGAGGGCCACACATCAAGTATCATCAAGTCATAGTCAAAGAAAATGCCTCCATCCTGGAGGGTCATGTGCAACAAAACCAATCGCAGAGAACCACTTGGATCAACCCTTCAAGCGCAACATATTATGGCAACCTGGCAAATGACTTAAGACTGTAAAAAGTTGTGATTTAGCACATTGGACAAAATCAACATCCGCAAATCAATCCTTCTCCCTTGAAGTCCATCATCAAGCTAGAATGTGATAGAATGGAAGGTGATGTGAGGTGAAGGCTCCTAAGTGGTGAAGCCTAAAGTATCACGTGTGCCATATCTTTCCTGCCCAAACCTGAGACTCACTGTCGAGGCATCAAGGTATTCGAGGTCAGCCATGCCCCAAATGCCACTGATTGAAATTGCCGTTTCTCAAGGTTTTGCGATTGGTCGGTCGCTTGGCTGGGTGATAAAAAGTCGTATCTTCACCATATTGTTGTGTCCAGTGTTCTCTTCGAATGCGCAACAAGAGAGCCAACACGCCGAAGGCAATCCATTTGCGTGACCATGCACAAAAAAAAAATATGTACTACATTGCCATCTTGAATTCATCGCACATTCCAACTGTAGCATTTTGTCCACTTTATCTAGATGGTGGTTTCTCAAAATAGGGGTACCCCCAAATCATTCATTTATAGTCATTTATAGGTAAGAAACCAATCATTTTGGAGGTCCCCCAGATCTCAATGGTCATCCCATGGCTCCACCGCTGCACCTGGCACGTTCTCGTTGGCCTCGAGCGGCGCCTGGTTCGCCAGCAGCACTTGGACGGTCCCCAGCCGTTGACGTCGGTCACCGCCACGGCGCCGGGGTCGCGGCGCAGGAACCCGCGCACCGCGGCCGTGTCGCCGGAGCGCGCCGCTTCGCAGATGCCCGGGTGGCCCTCTTCCGGGTCTCGGAGCCAGCGCAGGACCCCGTTGGGACCCCCGTGGGGAGAGCCGCGGTGTGAAGTTGAGAAATCTATGGGTTGAAAGTGGGAGAAATCTGTTTTTGGGAAATCTTCTTGGAAATGACTTTACATTGTCACACTGCTGCACTCACACATCGTGAGCACCTCCTGCTGTTGGAATCTTCTGGTTTGCGAACTGAAGTTTACTATGCTTGCGTCTTGAAACCTGAACCATTTGGCGAATTTGTAACAGCTCGATTTTTGCGCAACACAGTGCTCTTTGAGAGACCTGGCTGTTGCATGCTGTTGCTAGGGTGCCAACCGCCATACTGATCAAAATCTATCATCATCTGATCGGCAAAAATCCTTGGAACCCTGGAAAAAGTGAAGAAGGAAGGATTTTACTACGTTCTGGACCTTGTTGTAAATGTCTGGCATTCCGGTGCTTGTTCCCGTCTGCATGCTTTTAGTATGACCTTATTGTTGTGTGTAAGTTTGCGGTATGCATCTTGTGGATTCTTGTGGTATGTTTGCCAAGAGTCCACCATGGACACACCACAACAAACAACACCACAAACAAAACACCGCCACTGAAACACCCCTGCAACACTGCCACCATCAAAACACCAGAATACCACTGCATGTATATTCAAGGTTGCTGAATTTTAAGTTTGTTGAATGAAGAAAACCAAGTTGTTGACCCCAAACGTGCGTCAACACACTTATTTTGGCAGGTTCGCGCGGGGGCAATCGAGCCGCGAGACAGAGAGGGGGTTGGACCTGATATTCACCTCGTTGGCTTGGTGACATCCCCCCAAACTTCTTGAAAGTAGCTAAAGCTAACCATGCTCGTATTTAACTGCATGGATTCACATCGCTCAACGTTGACTCTTGGAGAAGATGTGGAAGTCCCTCGGGGAAACTTTTGGTTCGAGAGGTGAAACAACAAGCGCCTCGACTGGATACAAACCTCCAAAGGTCTAGTCTCGCAACTCAAAAGTTCCAGCTACTTCTTGCCCGATGGCTCTGTGTCATGTCCCTAGAGGAAGGTCCCCAGGCACGATAAACGATCCACAAGGAAAACAAACAAGTGGAAAAAAATGTGGGAATGTTGCGCCAATGGACTATGGAAAATTCGGTATTTGTGCGCTTTCAAGTGTGTGTGTCACCGTGCATATGTGCTTCGCGCTGTGGGTAGAACTTCTGCACCCAAACTTTCTGAGAGGCCGAGCACTTTGCCGCTGCTGCCTCAGCTTCTGTGTCTGGCAAAACCGAGTGGCTGCAGAACTCAGCTGCATGCGAGGCTGGCATGGAACAAGGACAATTTGTTGATGATGAAGTGCATATTGAATTATGTACCATGCGGTGATTTACATCTAAGATGCTCAGTTTCGATGGCTCGACGAACATAAAAATGATGATGAACCAAACCTCACACTGTCCTTCCTGCATGTAGAATGCCAAATGGGGTAAACCTCAACCGCAGATTCCTGAAAGAATTCGAAACCTACGCTCCAGGTGTGAAAACAATCACATAAACAGATTGTTTTCGAAAGAGCTCCGGCTTGCATGATCCTACGACTGTATGGCTCAGCTTGCTGCCTCGTCTTCTTCTTCTTGTTTCTTGGCCTCTGCAACTCAAGCAGTGATTTCACTCCATTATCTGTCAAGGTTTGATAGACCTGCGATTGATCAGTATCTGTATTTTATACATGCAGTCAATCTTTGTGACATCACACCGTCTAGTGGCAGGGACAGCTATCTGCAGTTCTCATATGCCAGGCAGAACCGACAGGTGCGTTACAGTGGAGTCATGGTGAACCATAGGATGCAACTACCCAGCTGCGCCATTCCAACGTCCAGCACCGGCCTCATCAGCCTCCCGCTCCAGCGATACTTCTTCGTCGGCCATGGCACAGCAGGCGTTCAGGTGCCTTCTGACGGAGTGACTCATGTGATGATAGCAGCCTTGTGGTTTGAGTTGTGTTTTTTCTCAGGGTTCATCTGATGTACTTCTGCAGCCCCATCACAAACAAGCTCTTGGGTGCGGCGGACGGTGGCGAAAAAGTTTGTAACAAATCAACGGCAAGCAAATTCAAGAGCTAGCCACGTCTAGCTAACAATCCAAACACACTGAATCATAAACTATGGAACATCCCACTTCCAGGTGCATCAATGTAAGGTGTCTCTAAGCCAAACACACTTCGTTCAGTCAGTGATAGCAAATAGAAACAATGTGACAATCATCGATACTCTCTTGGTTAATGCCCCTTTCGAAAGCTTTCATGTGTGGACAAAACCTAAAAATCCCAAACAAGCTGAGAATTTGATAGTTTCCGCTCTCAAGACTGGACTTGACCTTTTGCTGATGGCTCACAAGCATGAAATCCAAGCAATCGAATAATTTCAACAATTCCAGTTGGTCGAGGAATTTTAGTCACGTGAGATCCTAGGAGATCGTGCACATCTTCATGAGTAACGGCCTGGCTGCCAACAAAAAAGCGCAACAGCCGCGTTTCTCTCACGCTGTGACATCCAGTGCTCAGAGACCTGGCCCACTGTCAGCGCCAGGAATGACACGCAAATCCACCTAAGAGGCGCAAGGGAACACCTGGGAGGCCCAACGGTAGGGAAGTGAGCTTCGAGGTATGCGAAAGGATTCTTCAACATGAGGTGGCATGTCTATGGTAGTCCGGTCGAGGTGACTAAACAAATCGTTTAAAAAAATGATTCACTAAATAGTGTCGGTGAAGTACACTTGGCAATATCACCTTCATAAATCTACACAAACCTGCACTTACAACATCAGAGTGGGCTGTGACGGAGCAATTCTCCAATGATTCGCTGGGGCCCAGCAGATTCAGCCCTGACCCATGATCAGTGGTAGGTTCACCCAAGCACTCGCCTCCTGCGGCAGAATGACTGGAGCATCCAGCGCAAGAATGTGGATCAAAGGAGCTCAGGATTGCCAGTTCACCACACAAAGTTCAAGCCAGCACTTGTAGATTGATTATATCTACAAAAAGGCACAGGTGGAAAGTACTGCAGTACAATCGGAGAAAAACACATCCAAGAAAACCAAGCAACCTGAAACTGTTCAACAAGCAGGTGATCAGCAACTGGTGCCTCAAACAAGCAACTCAACACGCATGTATTCCTCACGTTTGCAAAAGAAACACCTGAAAACCCCACCAGTGGGCCATCGACCAACACCACTCCACCAGGCACACAGAATCTGATCAGCTCTGCATGGTCCGATGCAAGTGGGGGTGTCCACAAATGAACAGAGCTGAGGACTTTTACACTTATTTTGGAATCATCCTGGGCAGATTTGTTCACAATTTATGAACAAACATGGATTTGTTCCATATCCAACATGTAGATCATCCTGGGCTACATTTTGCGATCACCATTGGCCACGACACGCCACCGTTTCGGCGACAAGAACCGCGACACCAGCATGACCTTGGCCCAGGCAACACACAGAGCCAAGGCATGTTGTTCAAACACAGAGCAGGGTTACGACTTCCTTTTTTCCCTTTTGACTTTTTCCTGTCCTTTGATAATATGCCTACTGTCAGTGTGGTTTCATGTTTCACTGAACATGGCTGTCTTTCTCACTCAACATTTCTGAGCCGTGTTTCGACAAGCAAAGTGGTCTACTAAATTTTGGCCTCTGTCCAAGGTTTACTTGCATTGCTCATGGACCACATCTTACAGGTCTTCGGAATTAGGTCCATGAACGCCTACCACTGCGCACATAGGAACGCCAATACCCACCCATTACAACGTATTGCTCTCGCCAAGTGTGAACCTCCTGGGTATCTCCCTCCGGTCTGGTGACCGGCTCGCCTAGGGACATGGATTTTTTTTCAAATCAAATGTCAGTAAAAACCAGAATTTAATCACCAAAGGTAACAAAAGAGGTGCAAAACCAGTTGAACCCATGTCATTTTTAACAGAACGTGGCTTCAACCCAGCGACCTTTTTGGCGGGGGCCGCCTTGCGATGCGGCCGCGATAGACCACAGATCTGTGATTGGCAAACGCAACAGCTCAAGCAAGAGCCAGCACCGCAGCAAACATACGTCAGGAGCCATGGTAGGTGCTTAACCATGTTTCACCATGTTTCAATATCTGAATTTGAGAGTTGAAATCAATCACGATTTTATTCTCTTGACAAAACTGCACAGAATTCACTCATTATGCAAAGCAGCGTCTTTTTTTGAGAATTGGGGTCAATCTTGGGCCTCGCTTTCACGGCTAAGGGTGAGGCACCTAGACTGTGACACAAGCTCGACATTGATCGAAAGATTCACAGACCCATGAATAACTGGAACCGACGTCAAAAACCTGTAAAAAAATCTACGCCACTTGACGTACACGTCATGGGTAAGCCTCACACTGAAAAGTCCCACAAAAGATCAAGGGACGAAGCCTCTGAAATTGTACATGCACTGGATTTAAAAATTGGGTAAAGGACCACCGATGAAAATCGAAATTAAGACCAACCACTTGATTGGTGACACTTGTCAGGTGGACACTTGTCCAAAAAAGTTGTGGCAAGATGACTTGATCTTAAGGGTGGGAAAGGTAGGGACGAAAAAGAAAATGTCACTTGACATGCAACATGCATTCCCATCACATGATGTGCATGTTGGCTCTTGATCACTTGATCCTTGAAACAGACTGAAGGACTCAAACTTGACTGCTGCAGTGAAAAAGTTCAAGGAAAGTGACAACAAACTTGCTTAACTCTTCACTGTGTGCACTTCAAAAATTGAAAAATATTTGTTCATCTGTTTTGTCTTGTGAAAAAAACTCTTCATCACGCAGGCATGAATTACGTCTTAATTATTCCTTTTGACAAAACGGCACACAGTTCACTCAAAGCAAAGCAGCGTTTCTTTTTCTTTTGAGAATTGGGGTCAGTCTTTGGCCGCGCTGTCACGGCTAAGGGTGAGGCACCTAGACTGTGAAAGCGCTAAACTATGTAGCAGAGATCACGTGATCAAACAGTCTGTGAGTCAATGAAGAACATTGACATGAAAATCCCAGCTGATAAATTGGTAGTCACTTGACTAGCGTCACTTGACGCAGAAAGAAATCGTCACTTGACGAAGTTGGGAATGCCTCGAAACTGTCCCTGAAACGGTCGAAGACCAAACACCTCTCATGACAAAACAGCAGTGCAAAAGCGAAACTGCAAGATTCAATCACTTGATTGGTTGTGTCGGAAAGTGTTGGACGACACTTGTGGTATGGACTCTGGTCAAATTGTTGGGTGTGGAGAGAAGCTGGGTGAAAACCCAGCTTAGGAAACTGGTAGTTTCTGGACTAGGGTCACTGGACCCATGTTGACTCGTCACTTGACGAAGTTGGGACGGCCTCAAAACTGTCCCATAAAAAGGTCAAAGACCTAGAAACGTCTCAATGTTCAAAAGAGTATGCATGAGACAGCAAGGTGCAAACCAACTATTGTTCCGACACTTGTCGAAAAACAAGAAAAAGTTGGGTGAAAACCCAGCGTGATAAGAAACTGGGCGACACTTGTCGCATGGACACTTGTCCATAAATCTGATCACCGGATCAGGGTGGGAGAGGTAGGGACAAAGACAGAAAACGGTTAGTCACTTGACTATGGTCACTTGACCAAGTGGTAATCTTCACTTGACGAAGTTGGGCCTCAAAGCTGTCCCAGAAAAGGGCAGAGACCGAAAAAGCTCTCAATAGGCAAAACATTAAGCAATGCCACTGCAAGGTGCAAACAGAGTGTAACGACACTTGTCGGATTACAGGAAGAGATTGTTGTTGCTACACTTGGCGGATCATAATAGAAGAGTTGGGTGAAGACCCAGCGGAAAACTGACGACACTTGTCGAATGGACACTTGTCCAGGATCCTTGATCACTTGATCAAGGGTGGGAGAGGTAGGGACGAAAAGAAAAATGTCACTTGACATGAACATGCAGAACATCACTTGATGTGCGTATGCATGTTGATGGCTCTGGTCACTTGACCCTGTGAGCCACACTGCAGGCGTATGAACTCAACATGACACTGCAAGTGTGACTCGAGACTCAAGTGAAGCAGTAAAGAGCTTAAAGAACTTTACTTAAAGTTCAAACTGTTCAACTGCAAGTTGCAACTGACTGCAAACAACTGCACTGACTCAAAGCAAGTCTGTTTGAGTTACAACTTCACTAGTTCACTGTGCGCACTTCAAGAGTTGAAACTCTTTCATCTGTTTTGTCTTATGAATAAAACTTCATCATGCGTTGCATGAGGCGCGTCTTATTCCTTTTGACAAAACGGCACACAGTTCACTCAAAGCAAAGCAGCGCTTCTTTTTCTTTTGAGAATTGGGGTCAGTCTTTGGCCGCGCTGTCACCCCCTGAAAAATGGGCCGCCTGACCCAAACTTACATCACATCAGGCCTCAGTCTGGCTGCGCAGCCCATGATGTCGGAGCACTCTGCTCTCGATGGTTCGTCAGCCTGATTCGACTGGCTAGGCACTCGCTCTAGCCACACTGGACAGTGTACTCTTCTTTTATCAAGTAGAAAGCCTCCCTGAGGCAGCTGACAAATTGATTTTGGGAGTGTCCTCTAATGAGACTCTTTCTGACAGGCTTATTGTCAGTGAAGAAGACTGCACGCTTTGAACACGAAAAGCCTTGCCACATTTCCAACTCAAGGATAATGGTTTCCTTGTCACCATGTTCCACCAGACACAGAAGGTCTTTGGGAACAGCTTCACTGAAGAAACTGTGAAGTGAGCCATCACTGTTGACACAGAGGATGCGTTCCTGAGTATCCCCCAAGTTCAAAAGAAGCATCCACGTATATGTGTACGTGGTCTGACAAACCACGAGAAACTTCTCTGGGGTGGTTCAGCGTCAGAACCTCCATTACTTGCGCATGGCCGCCTTGGTACGTTCTGTCAACACTTTGCGCCCTTAGGCTACATGGTTGTTGAATTCTTTCAGATACTTTCTGAAAGATCTTCCAAACAGCTGACCGCTTGCAAACTGAGGACGACCCCTCAACTTCTCACCATCTTTCGAGATAGTTTGTTCTACTGGATGATGTGATTCAACTCTTCGACAAGTTCGTCCACTCGTTCAGGAATGTTGGCAACTTTGACTATGCCAACTTTGCGTTGCCCAGGTCCTGACGAACCCCAAGAACTTTGCAAACAGAATCGAATGGAAGGAGCTTGTCTCCTGAGAGTTTCCATCCAAGAAATGAGAACATAGCTAAGATACAAAGGTCTGTGTGTTTGGATGATGCCTTCTCGCATAAGCTAAGGAAATCATCGAAGTAAGCAGACCACTTCAACTTGGAATTTCCTACAGCACACAAAGCCAAGAACACCCTCAGAAAGGCCGTGACAGAAGCTATTGATCCAAAAGGCGAAACCTCCTGGCGAAACACTTCAGCTTTCTGGGAGTCAGGGCAAAACACTGTAAGGAAGGCATCTCTGTGGTATGCTTCGCCTGAAAGACGGATCTGTTTGTAAGCATCTGAGAAGTCCCAACACTGGCTACCAGTTCGGCCCTTCCGTTCAATGACGAGCTGGCCCTCAGCCAATATGCCACCATGGACGCCATGTGGTCGATGGTGTGTATGGTGACTCCTTCCGTTAGAATAACCGATTGGTTCACCATGTTGGCCTTGTAATCATCTGTTGGCCGAATCTTGTTCTTCTGCCTCAAGCAAAGAGTCTGGGGGCATGGCTTCAGGTTTCAAGGTCCTTCAAGGAAACCTTTGCCAACTTCTTTAAGCGTGGCTTCCCAGAGACCACGGTCCAAATCCTCTTCTCCGGAGCTGCTAACAGTATTGAGGATACTGTCTCTGCTGACTTTGGCATAAGTCTTAAGGTTGTCGCAAGAAACTTTGGCCGGGCGAAGATGGCAATCAAAAACTCCAGACTTTGGCAATCACCAGTAAGATCAAAGCCTCTGGTCAAGTCTTGGATGAGGCCAACATCTTGGTCACCAGATTCCAAGATCAGCTTTTCAAAGAGCGCTAGCTTCTTATCTTCGACATTGCACCTATTCTTTGACTTATCGACGATCTCAGCAATCCTTCTCTGTCTTGAGATCCGTGATAAGTGTTGCCCATCTTCTGAGCTCTGCAATTCCTTCTTCGGCAATGGCCTCATGGGATTGTGACAAAGTCTCATCAACCACCTTCCTAATGCACGATGGAAAAACTGCTTGCACATTTGTGGGATGGCCAACTATCAGAAATGTCTGGACAAACTCTTTGGGACACCTGCCAATGCCTACTGCAATAAGGTTACCTAGAGTGTTGTCTTGCTCACACCCCTGAAAACCTTGTTGGGGCCCTGCACTCGCGATGTACCCCCACCTTCCTAATGCAAGATGGAAAAACTGCTTGCACTTCTGTGGGATGGCCAACTGTCAAAGCTTCCTGGACAAACTCGTTGGGACACCTGTGAAGTGGGATGGCCAACTATCAGAAATGCCTGGACAAACTCGTTGGGACACCTGCGAACGCCTACTGCAATAAGGTTACCTAGAATGTTGTCTTGTTCACACCCCTGAAAACCTTGTTGGGGCCCTGCACTCGCGATGTACCCCCACCTTCCTACTGCAAGATGGAAAAACTGCTTGCACTTCTGTGGGATGGCCAACTGTCAAAGCTTCCTGGACAAACTCGTTGGGACACCTGTGAATGCCTACTGTGATGAGGTTACTTTGCGTGATGCACTCGCGATGTACCCCCGGAAAGGAGTGCTCAACTGGCGACTATGAGGCGGCAAAGGCAAGCCTCGACGAGGTTGTGTGTCCGTACTGGCTCTAAGGGCTGGATGGTCTTTCTTGTTGCGCAAAACTTGGGGTAACACATGTGCTCCAGAATTCTGTAAATGCATGGCCAGGTGAAAAGCCATAGTGCATAGCGCAACCAAGGATAGGCTGTTGCGTCTCCTGTGGCCCAACTGCCATCTGGGAGCTGTCCCCAAGGCTCATGATCATGATCATTTGACAATGTGCTTCGGGTTGGTGAAATGTGGGACTGTTGTGCACAAGACGGGTGTGCTTGCGGCGAACACTACCATACCCACAATGATGGAATGTGGTGTGAAAAGCTTCAGCAATTGCGCAAAGTGATTGGTGTCCCACATAAAACTGCGTCCTGGGTTTTCACAGGACCAAAGCACATCATATTCATGGAAAAAATGAATGAGCTTGCAGGTGACTTCATACAAAGAATTGGCGAGCAGGACACGAGTGCAAAAGTCATTGGTTAACGATGGAAGACCGTGAGGATAACGGCCTGCGCGAACCATGGGAGGGTTGTACCGCCCATGTTTCTTGATGAGTCGAGCTCGGCTGGAAGTTCCGCAAGGTGGTGCAAAATGCACATAAACGCAAAAAGGCGACGCAATGAGAGATCGAATCAGGTCTTAAGTTGAGGGATCAAGGAGGTCGAAAGGCAAAGTTGGACATGTCAAGCGAAGGTGCAACTGTGGTCGGTGCCCACACTTTCATCGAGCCCAATTGCTTTCAAGCAAGCTGTCAAGCGACCAGTGCCTGAGAGAATTCGATACCGAAAAACTGATCAAAGGCTTACCATTCACTTTCTCTAGTAAAGGCACTGACATGGAAGAGGTTGGGCTCAGCAGCATTACAACCCTTGAGGTTGTAAGCCCCACACAGACGACGACCACCCGATGTAGCTCGGCAGCATCGACAACTCCCTAACATTCTGATCTAGAAATGTGGGATGCTCGGAGCTCGTAGCGAGTTGCAAACTCTGCTTTTTGTGGTGGTTACTTGGAGCTTGCAGCAAGATGCAAACTCTTGCTTTTGACTGTCAGAGACGGTGCCACTTGACAAACCTCAAGCAAACTTGCCAAAAATTCTCAACTCTACAGCTGCTGATCCAGTTCAGCCAGCAAGCTAGACATCAGGTGAACTATCTGGACACATGAGTGACACTCCTGGCAAGCAACGTTGAGAGCGAAACACTGTGGTTTGCTCATGCTTATTCCCAAAGAAAAACTTTCCAGCCAAAGTAGCTTGGCAGCATCGACAACTCCCCAATATTCTGGTCTAGAAATGTGGGATGCTTGGAGCTTGCCACAAGTGGCAAACTCTGCTTTTGTGGTGGATACTTGGAGCTTGTAGCACGATGCAAAATCTTGTTTTCAACTGTCAGAGCTGGTGCCACTTGACAAACCTAAAGCAATGTTGCCAAAAATTCTCAACTATACAGCTACTAGTACTGATGAAAAACATTCAGCAATCTGGAGATCAGGTGAGCCATCTGGACACGTGAGTGATGCTGCTGGCAAGAAACGGTCAAAGCGAAGCACTCTGGTTTGCTCATGCTCATTCCCAAAGAAAACTTTCCAGCAAAAGCAGCTGGCAGCATCGACAACTCCCTAACATTCTGGTCTAGAAATGTGGGATGCTTGGAGCTTGCCCCAAGTGGCAAACTCTGCTTTTTGTGGTGGATACTTGGAGCTTGCAGCACGATGCAGACTCTTGCTTTCGACTGTCAAAGCTGGTGCCACTGGACAAACCTCAAGCAATGTGGCTAAAAATTCTTAACTACACAGCTTCAGCTACTGGTACTGATCAAATTCATTCAGCAATATAAAGATCAGGTGAACTATCTGGACACGTGAGTGACGCTGCTGGCAAGCAACGTCGAGAGCGAAGCACTCTGGTTTAGTCATGCTTATTCCCAAAGAAAATTTCCCAGCAAAAGCAGCATGGCAACAACGACATCACCCTAACATTCTGGTCTAGAAATGTGGGATACTTGGAACTTGCAGTACAATGCCAATTCTGCTCTTGGACTGTCAGAGCTGGTGCCACTTGACAAACCTCAGGCAATGTGGCCAATAATTCTCAACTATACAGCTGCTGATCAGATTCAGTCAGAAATCTAGACATCAGGTAAACTCTGGACACGTGAGTGACGCTGCTGGCAAGCAACGTTGAGAGCGAAGCACTCTGGTTTGCTCATGTTCCTCCTCTCCTAAATAAAACTTCCCAACAAAAGCAGCTTGGCAGCAGCGACAACACCCTATAACATTCTGATCGAGCAATGGTGGATACTTGGAGTTTGCCGCAAGTTGCAAACTCTGCTTTTAGACTGTCAGAGCTGGTGCCACCTGTGGCTGATCGCAGAATTGGATCGTTAGCAAGGCTTTCGCTGGCAGTGGCTTGCCCAACCTCTCCCCCGCCATCCGAGGGTTTAGTTCCTACTGATCCTCAGTGTGATCCGTAGATGCGACTTTGTAAGACTCGGAGAAGGGGTTGAACACCATCAACGGTCGAATTTCGCTCTCGCTGGGTACCGAAGCTGAAGCGCAAGCAGTTGACATCCACGACAAACACGGCAGGAAAAGTGAAACGGACAGATCGACCTGAATGTTGGTCGATCCGATAGCTTTCCATGATCTTCCAGGATATCTTGGTTGTACTGGTAGACCTTTCTCACATCACTCTAACGACTTCGGTTGTGTAGGCAGAACAAGAAACTAGCAGCAGCTACTCTATCATGTATGGATTCACCCTCGTCTTCGAGTATGGATTTGAGAG
This sequence comes from Symbiodinium kawagutii, assembly GCA_009767595.1. Classification (NCBI taxonomy): domain Eukaryota; class Dinophyceae; order Suessiales; family Symbiodiniaceae; genus Symbiodinium; species Symbiodinium kawagutii. Next base: position 695,762 of record VSDK01022793.1, read on the forward strand.
TGTTGACTTCAAGGACTGACAGGATCCGTGCTTGCTTCCTCTCAGCGTTGTCCAACTCTCTGAGCTCGACCTACGCTGGCATTGATTGGGCAAGTTCAAAGTAGGTACAATGTTTCCTCTGATCACATCCATTCCCCACCACATGGTGGCAGAAATTCAAGGCCTCCAAGAAACCGCTAAGTGTCGACGCTGGGCAATTCCTGGATTCCAAGTGTGATAAGTATCCTAGCACTACCGACTGCTCCATTGGGAAAGGTGTCAATGAGAAGTGCTCACTTTTGTACCAACTCACAAAGTTCAGTATGGCACTGCCCCTCTTCAAATTGCGCTTGAACTACGGTTCCAAAAATGCGTTGCATGTCAAGCATACGTCCATTCGAAGCAAGCGACTCAACATCCACGCCTAACGGCGTCGAGCCCTGTCCCAACCTAAAGATCAAATTCCACTTTTGTAGGGCCCGGGACAACCTAGCCACGTCCAACTCAATGTCTGATTCGGTCCTGCTAAAGTTAATGATATCTTGAGACCCCTGTCTGACCTGCTTCGTTACTCGTGGACGCTTGCTGCTCTCGCCCAAATCTGATGACGTCAAAGGTCTAGTCTGTCCTAAGACTGGTGATGGCAGCTCAACTTCATTGAGGTCTTTGGAGAAAATGGCTTTCATTGTCCCTGTTTCCGGGGGTAGTTCACTCCAGTTGCAGGGACTACTGACAAGCATGCATATTCTATGAAATCAAACAGGTTGGCACGATCTGCACTGCTCAAAGGACGTTCTGATTCCTTGGCTCTGCGGTTCCACGAAAATGAATCGTCATCCGTGTATCCATCTTCAAGGATCTCTCCTCCTAACGACTCACCTATACCTAGATCCAACGGTAGGGGGAATTTCATGTCATCTGAAGCAATCGACTGTCCTACATCATCAACTTCGGGAGAAGGCTCGAACAAATTCCCAGTTGTATCTCTGGAGTTCCCTTCACTGGTCAGCTCTTCTCCAACGTCTTCCGAATCCATTGCCAATGTCACTACAACAATGCGAGGATGTATGAACAGTCTCGAGTGGCGAGAACATGTGGGTGAAAATTATCAGGTAGGACTATATTGGGAATGTGTTGATTGGTATGGTGACTGAATGCTTTGAGCCTCACAGCGGACGCACTCGCATCCGGCGATACACTCGTATCAGTGAGACTAACAAAACAACATATGAAACATGGCACTTGCCGAATACAATGCTTGCCCACTTGAGCAAGAGACATACGTTGGACACTTGTCCACAGCCCACTTGAGCTTTTTCTTGGACACTTGTCCAGAAGTCTTGACACACACGTCAACGCACATGACTGCAACTGAACCTAATGAACCTTACGCCTGATTCACATACTACAGTGCATTGATATTGCACTGTGTGTATGAAGCCACTCGGCTCAGTGATGCCTGAAGAGCACTCGCCCTTTTCACAGCACCTTCAAGGACGCTCTCCACATGGTGAGCTCCCAGTATTGATGGACTTCTTCCATCGCTGAAGACACTTGCCCTCACGAACAGATTGACTCACTCTCAAACACTGATGAGGAGTTGTCTTGAAATGGTGACACTTGTCCAATGGACACTTGTCCAAATTGAAATGGGTTGACTTGACAAGTTGATGACTCGCGCAATACCCCAGAGAAAATGAGTCAACAGGAAAAATCACCCCTCAATGACGCTCACTTGAGCAAAAAGAAAAGCACTCCTCAGCAACTCAGTTGAGCTCGATCTCGGTTGTTGGCCATTGTCTGCGAATGGAATGCCCAGAACGGAGCGTGACCTGATCTCCTGTCAACCGTCCAAAAGTGTGGGCAAGGCATTGTAGATCATCGCATGAGCAGCTGGCACTAGATCTTCAAATTGGATGCGGAGCCATCTGATAGTCCTGTCATCGATGGAAGAGTCGATGGCGCATTCAAAATTGGTGTTGATGCACGCTAAGACCCTGAGTACTTCGTTCTGCAATGCTTCATTTTGAGCTGGGAGCCAGTTGCAGACATCTCTGCAGAAGGAAGTGATCTCCGTCACCAACGGCAAGTTTTGGGTTTGGTAGCTCTGGATGTTCAAATCGGTCAACCGCGACTCGGTGACATAACTGTGTTCCTTCACTAGAATCGCTCCCTGCAAATTCATGAGCTCGGTGAGGACATGGGAGACGTAATCACGGAAAAGAGGTCTCTGTGGGAGGCCCAGGTATGTCACCATGTCGATGAGGTGCAAGATGCACGTCAAGGCGACGTGTAATTTACCAATCTCTGTGGGCACACAAGCATGACTAAGGGTGCCAGGCTCGGATTCCAACCAGAGTCGCAGTGTCTCTGCGGTCATCGCCCCGACGTGTGACATGGCACCAAGGCTGAGCTACCACGAAAAGAAAAATGTCACTTGACATGAACATGCAGAACATCACTTGATGTGCGTATGCATGTTGATGGCTCTGGTCACTTGACCCTGTGAGCCACACTGCAGGCGTATGAACTCAACATGACACTGCAAGTGTGACTCGAGACTCAAGTGAAGCAGTAAAGAGCTTAAAGAACTTTACTTAAAGTTCAAACTGTTCAACTGCAAGTTGCAACTGACTGCAAACAACTGCACTGACTCAAAGCAAGTCTGTTTGAGTTACAACTTCACTAGTTCACTGTGCGCACTTCAAGAGTTGAAACTCTTTCATCTGTTTTGTCTTATGAATAAAACTTCATCATGCGTTGCATGAGGCGCGTCTTCCCTTGACAAAACGGTACACAGTTCATACAATATGCAAAGCTACGTTTCTTTTTTTCCCCACCTGTCAGGTGAGGGTTGTTAGGTTTTATGTCAATCGCCGCTTCTCCTTCTTCTCCTCCTTCGCCTTCTCGGACCTCAACCACGACCATCCACGCCCAGTGCTCGCTGCCGGACCTCAACCACGACCATTCCCAGTGTACACTGCCGGACCTCAACCGCGACCATCCACGCCCAGTGCTTGCTGCCGGACCTCAGCCACGACCATCCCCAGCGTACACTGCCGGACCTCAACCACGACCATCCACGCCCAGTGTTTGCTGCTGGACCTCAACCACCACCATCGACGCCAGGGACCTCAACCACGACCAGGTGATCGCTGCCGGACCTCAAACCATCCACGTCCAGTGTTCTTTTTTTGGTCTCCACGTGCCAAAGCGAGAGTCGCAGGTCACCCATCGACAAAAATAAGATCACGAAGCCACCAGAGGCAAACCAAGAAGCAACAAAAAACCGAACCACCACCAGCGGCCAACCAGGATCCCCCCAGCCAGGATCCCAGGTGTCCTTTTTTTTCCCGGTAGCGCCTCACTTGCACTAAACACAGGTTGCTAAAAGTCCGAATAGGCTCCAATAGAAATAGTGGAAGCACTAATTGATTGGTGACAAGATGATGGCCAGCGAACCAAGACAAGCAAAGACAAAAAACCGCACAAACAAAGAAAACAACCGGACAACCAAGAACCAAGACCAGGAACCCAAAATCATCATCTCACCAATGTAAGTCGAAAAGAGAGCTAAGAAGCTAGGTGAAACGTGTGAAACTCCGCGCTCACTCTGCTCAAAAGACGAACATCCAGGCATCAGCGTCTCAAAATCTGAATTTCCTGCATCCGCTGCGTGCTATCCATGAACCTGAATGCTGTCCTCGAAGTTGCAGAACCCTTCACATCCCAAAAGAGCATCTTCGTACAATCCAATGAAAAGTCACAGTCCCAAATCTCCAAGTGTATGCAGAGTGAAAGCGAAAATATAGAAGACGACCAAGAAAGCAAAACAAGGAGGCGGGCCCCAGCCCCCCCCCACAAGTTATGAGCGAATCAACATAGCGAAGGCCCTGCTCCAATCAAGCAAATACTCAATCCATGAACTCTGACGCATGACTGCATGGACTCCAGCCAGAAAGAAGCTTACTTGTACCAAGTGTGTAAGCACCAGATGTAGTATACCCTCATCCCCCGCAATGCACTATATCCACCAGTGGCAATCGGAAATTTTTTGAGACCGGTGTGAAATCATTCGAGCAGGAAGACTCACACAAGGTCAAATTGGAATTCTTCGAGCCACCTCCGGAGCTACTCACCAGCGTTCACTTGACGGCTGCCACTCCAGTGAACAGAGAGTCTTAGCCCGAACCTGCCATGGCAGGAAGGTTCAATATGTTCTATACCAATCCACTCATGCGGGGCGCTTCTGGATACAACATCTGCTTCCGGTTCTTCTAGGGCACCTTCCAACCCTTAATAGCCACGGTATGCAGCACCGGCAATCTGCTGCTGATTTTTTTTCTCCGGGGGCGCCGCTTTAGCACTGGTGGCTGCGGAAGCGAGAGATTGCAGTAACGATGTAAACTGTGCATCACCTGAGAATAGAAAATAGCGGCAAAGAACACCGATGCACCGGCGCATGGGCGATCATCGCCACATACTCACCAGAGCCAATAACAAGGTTGCCCCTGGTAGATAATACAGCATATAGAAATACCGCCACTGAAACTCAAAGAATATGGAGCCACACCATCGAAATCGTAGCCACCGCAGCACGAATAGAAGTTATTAGCGTCAAAGATCTCCGCTCATTGAAGAATCTGCGTCAAGTGCGTTGAACAATTCGGTATGCAAAGGAATGTAAAAAAATCCTTGAGATAGGTCGAAAAATGATACTTGTCAGGAAATGCAGATAGCAGCCAAAGATGTAGCCAGGCCAAGGCCATTCTGGCCAGACAGCGCCGTCAAGCACCATGCGAGAAGGACGAGGGGCAAACGCTCAGGTGAAAGCCAAACGTCCTTCAATGGCACAGAGCTCGTCAAGGCGCCGCAATGCGTAGAATTCATTCTGGACTTGCCGCAATGCAAAAAATTGCTTGGTCACCAAGGAAATCAATATAGCTGCTGCAATGCGCAAATTATGCGATGCTCTCCAAGGAGATGAACCAAGCTGTTGCAAATGAGTTTGGACAGGTTCGTTTTCTTTCAATGTACCAGCTGCAACGGTGGGATACATATGGATCTGTGAACGGACATGATAGAGGATGTTACCAGATACCGAACAGCATGTAGCGTTCAAGATGGCAAGCAAATGGCAGCGTGAGATGCTGATACCTGGATGAAGTAGAGTGAGTGCGGAGTTACGTTTCACCTAGTATTTGATTGTTAGTATGATGAACAAAAATGACTTTCGTTGGTGGTTGGTTAGACTCAGCTGGTTGGGCTACTCTAGCTTATTCCTTTTTTAGGGGTTTTTGTTTTCAGATTGTTTCTTGGTTCTGGTGATTTTCAAGAGCTGTCATATGAGAACCGCAGAAGGATGGCACGCAATGACAATTAATTCTGGTAGAAGCAAGGATGAAGAGATCCTTTGCGATTGGCACTACTGGCACAGAGTCACTGTAAAGATGTAAAGGCGGCGAAAAGCGAGCCGCAAGACGGGGGGTTCCTGGCATCCCGATTTGGAACAACCCGATAAGGTTCTTTTTTGGCGGGGGTTGCGCCGTTGTGGCGCGGCGTCTCGGTCACAAGTACACACTGCGAAGTGAAAAGAAGAAGTGCCATTGACCATAATCACCAAAGAAGGGGGGAAAAATCAAGCCAAACCAAACAAAAACCAAAAACCCCAACAAAACCACCCCCAAAAAAGAACCAAGCGGCCAAACAAGGTCAAAAGAGCACTGGTGACATTAACTGAGTGAAACGTCCGCTCTCACTTGGCTCACGTGTTGACGTCAAGGCATCAGCATCAATCTTCACAATTCATCACTCACTTGTGGCACCTCGATGGTGTGTATATACGAGACAAGGCCAGGCACCGTCAGCGCTGGATGATCTTGGAACTCGTTCCACGTCGTGATGAAAAAATTGAACATTGCGCGCATAAATGGAACAACCCGATAAGGTTGATACCTACAAACGCCAAGATCCGCAGGGTCCCCCACTCACGTTCCAGGCATTCCTGCTCTTATGGACCTCGCACAATTTACTCCGCGCTTGAATAATATCTTTCTAGGCCTGCCGCAGGTTGGTTCAGCTCTTGAATCAGACGGTCGACCACCAATATGTCTTATATAGGGTGACGATGGGCACAAAATGCCTAGTTTTAGGTTGGCCAGCAACCAAAACAAACAAAAACTCAAAAGTAAGATGACTCAGCGGCAGTGGTTCACTTATTTTTCGTAGACCTTGATCAGCTACACGATGTAACAGAGAAGTAGATCGAACCATCGTAAGCAAGGTGAGATAGGGTTGGATTGGGGGGGAACGTCGTTGTCATTGTTGTTGCGCTGGCTAGTGTCCTGAAGCACTCGTTTCACTCTTGTCCGGCTTTTCTGACAGTAGCCAACTCACTTTTTTTTTTTGCGTGGGGTTGCGCCGTTGCGGCGCGGTGTCTCGGTCACAAGTACACACTGCGAAGATGAAAAGGAAGAAGTGTCATTGACGAATCAAACACAGGCCAAGAGGGCGCAACCAAGCCAAACCAAAGCCAACAAACAAAAACCAAACAAAAACTACCCCGAAAAGAATCAAAAGAACCAACTCAACAACCAGGTCGGAAAGGCACTGGTGACATTATCTAGTGAAACGTCCTCTCAATTCCCATCACGCATTTGCTCCTCGAAGTATTCGTATGTGGACGATACAAGGCCAGGCGCCGTCAGTGCTGATTAATTGCAGAACTTGTTCCACGTCGTGTGACAGTAGCCAACTCGCTGGAGTTGGCCATGATCAATCAATAGCTTGCACTGGAAGAGAGGGCATGTGACCTTGCGGGCGCCAAATAAGATGTTCAAAGAGCTCACGGATATGAAGCATCAATGAATATTATCTAGACTTCCAGGACAACTCTGAGCTTCCGGCACTTTTCGCTCTTCTCTTTCATTCTACCGGACCTCCTTGCTGAGCTTCTCCAAGCCTAGAAGTCCATTCCTAGCAAGGGATTAGCAAGTGACGATTTGAGATGATGATGCCTGATGACCTTTTTCTCTCATTGATTGGGATCTTTGAGTTTTTTGTAGTTGTTACATGTGGTGCTGGAATAGGAACAGTATAAAGCAGAATTCGACCAAAATAAAACTTTCCGTGCATTAAATAAATCTTGGGCGTATCGCTGGAAAGTAGCCCATGTGCCACGCCAACATCATGTCGGAGTTGCCAACAGTCCAGCAGGTCACCTAGGACTGCCTGACACCGTTGCCTCCCAAACATCAGCGGTCGATATCCACATCATCTCTATGCACCTTGTTGGTCAAACAACTTTAGTGTCCAAATGGGATGCATGTCAGATACACACAAGCCAATCCATTTTGGCGCCCGCAGAGCCATCAAGCACCCGCCGATTGAGAACAAACACAACCGCGAGCTCCTTTCTAGCCTGCATCAACTTCCACTCTACCTCATCACTCACGTCATGCAGGCTCCTGCTTTTGGGCAGCAACTGCTTACCCTGGCCAGTGAGGACGCAGGTCACCTGATTGCTTCTACGGCGGCTCTCATATTTGCCCTTCGTGCCCACTGTACGAGTTTAGCCATAGCAAAGTGTTTGGAGCAAGCACTTACTGCAGTCCACACACGCATTGCTGTTCTTTTTCGAGAAAATCCAGCTGGTGAAGCCATTGCGCAAAATATTGATAACCTGCATCTCTCCGACGCTCAAAAGCAGCTGATGGTCCGACTGGTCGCACGAGACCATTTTCACGTCAGTAGATTTACTATTGACAGACCATCCAACCAATGCTTGCATGCAATTTCCAACGCAAAGGTAGTCATACGCACTACAGAGATGGCATATCAGAACGCACAAAGCTATCATCCGGTAATTGCCGCCCATCTGCAACTGCGCAACATCCTTATACTCGAAGAGGCTCAACAACTCGGTGAACACAAGGGCGCCTCTGCGCAATCTCTCACCAACAGCAACTGCCTGTTAGAACTATTTCAGCAGCGCTAGGAACAAAGCAAGAGAACTTGGAATGGTTGGGAGGAAGCATTGTTTCCACTGTAAATGTCTTAGAGTCTAAGGACATTCAAGCGGACTTCAGTAACTACCTACAAGAAATCCAGAAGCTTGGAGGTCATCATTCCTTCAAACAGCAAATCCAGACACCGTACAGGCACATCAACGTAGACTTTGTGCTCACCAAAATCAAGACCCCAACAATTAATCCCAGAGGGCTGTCATTTGCTATTCCTGCCTCATTATCGAAAGCTACAGTCAGAAATCAAAGAAGCACATTACAACAGAATAGGCTTGCCTCAATTGAGCCAGGAGTAGTTTACATTCTTTCCTCTATGGGACTACAGGGTTTTCTTGACCGCTGGCATGCAGCTCAATATATTCCTATTGACCATTTCAGCAGAATTCTTGTGAACTCTCTTGCACCGATCAACAATGCGGCTTCAAGAGCAGCTTATTTTTTGGCAAGCTGTAATTTCCGTTTGATGTCTGTAGCTATCAAAACAATGTAAGGAGAACTAGATCCTTCCAAAACTCGCGAAGCATTTCTCTTTGTGGAAGAGCAGCATCAACAATCACCTAGAGCGCTCTTCGTACATCACAGTAAGAACTCTGGATTGGTGTTGTTCCATTTTGCCAACAACCTTTGCAGGGCCACACATCTATGCCACAATTTGCAAGAATGTCAATTTGGCGCAACTCACCCAAGTGATAATCTGACTTTTCCACTGCGAAGATTCAGCATACAATCTACTGACGTTGCTCTTCCCAACATAGCTGGTATTGCCCTCATCACGCGTTCTGGGCACACCGGACTATTTGCCCCTGGCCGCTATACCATAACAGACACAGAATGCGCACTACATGAAGTTGGAACCATGAGTAGCGTTACCTGCAATCCTCAAGCCTGTGACCATTTGCTAGCCCATTGTCATGCGTCCATAGCACTTGTTGCCTTTGTTGAGTAGTCCATCCACAATGGCGTTTTGTTCGTTTCGGGTCCTCAATTGGTAATACAAGACCAAGAGAGTCGTGACAAATTGATGGCAAAGCAGATTGACTTGATCCTGATTGCACGTATTGCGAGCGAAGTTTGTCCTATTCAAATTGGTCTTATTCCTCCAGCAGTTATTCAACAGGAGAATTTTCCAGTACCGTCACTCACTCTTCACTGCAGCTGCACACTCCTTTTGTTCAACGTGGAGCGGTCCGAACTGCCGATCACGGCTGAGGGTTATGGCCCAGAGAAAAGTGACACTGGGTGGATTCGAGGGTGGGTCACTTTTTGTAAGCAACTGGGAGATTTCAAAGAAGCTCCCACCCACTCCTCCCTTGAAGAAAGCAGCTGCAGGCAGAAATGACTTTCTTTGAAGAGCTCTTACACAATTCGATTCTCGTTGAGAAGCTTCATCGTCACTCACTCTTCACTGCAGCTGCACACTCCTTTTGTTCAACGTGGGGCGGTCCGAACTGCCGATCACCCCCTTTTCCTCTTCAGTTCTGATCGCCTCGCTTTGATCTCTTCAAGATACGAAACAAGGCATTCGTGCGCAGAAGTTGAACAGGTATTCTTTTCCATCAAGAGAGGATGATCAACGAATCTTGAAGGAAGGTCGGCTATGTTTGCTTCGGTGGGCATTCTAGCAAACCAGACATTCGTGCTGAAGGTAGTTTCCACTTTCAAGTGCCTCTGCATCATAGCTTCCGCAACTATTCCCAAACCAGTGCCTCTGATGAGGGCATAGCGCACGCTATCATTGTCTCCATAGTGCACAGGGTATGCAGCTGCCAACATAGGGGCCCAAACTTCCAAGGCAATGCATGTGGCTAACAGCTCAAGCTCATAGATGATGGTGTCCTTTTGGTCAGCACCCAAAAGATTGCAGGCTGGCTCATCCAGTTCAAGCGAAAACCAACGACAGAAGCTCCCATCAGGAGCTATCAAAACACCACCAAGGCCGCCAGTGCGTTGCTCCTTGTTGAATGCTGCATCTGTAAACACGCACCATTCATGAACTGCATCTGCATCAACTCGCTTCGGCTTTGCATGTTGTAAGCGGTCCCTCATCAAACTCAACAAGTTGGACAAACTTTCATCCACTGAAGTTGAAGATCCGTATGCATGATCGACCAAACGCTTTAGAACTAAAGCTCCCAATCGGCCATGAAGGAAACCATCCGCAAAACCCAGTCTTCCACGCAACCTGAGGGCCTCCGCGCGACTGAGGGCCTTCGTAGCGATCACATTGTCAAGCTGCGCAGTCAGCTCAAGAACTCGCTTCTCAGTGTTCTGAACATGAAGGATTCCGTCACAAGAGTCACTAAGGTTGAAAGTCACACCGAGGGCGGAGCAAACCTGCGCAAACGATGTAGCTTTCTTTCCGTCTCTTGCGAAATCCCATCCAGTCAACATGAAAACAAGCTCCATGGCATTTTTGGCTGAGTCCTGGAGCTGCTCAGGACTAGCCAAAATAAAATCATCGTAGAAATTCGTACATATCAGCTTCGCTCCACGGCAAGCAATGCAGTGTAACATTCTAGCCAGCCTCAAGAAACTGTAAACACTGTGGGTTGCACCAAAGGGGAGAGTCAGCGACCTGTAGACCTCACCGAATCAAGTTCATGATTGTAGATGCAAAAGTATGCGAACTTCAAGTGATCCTTGCGCACCGGTATCTGTCTATATGCACTCTTCAAATCATATGTCTTTGCCAGTAGAGAAGTGTCCTTGCTCACCCCTTTCATTCCAGCAAAGTAAGATTTGACTGTTGCAACGAAGGTGTCAATGACATGTAGATCCAGCTTTGTGTGAATAGTGCAAGAGTCATTCACACCTGAAATCGAGTAGTCATCTATCATCCTTATTTTGTCGTTTTGTTGCAATGGGAACCGTCGCGATATCATTGAACCTGACGGTATCTGGCCCAAAGGCCACGGTCCATCAGCCCACTGTTTGGCAACTTCTTCCCGAGTCTCTTTCAAGACTGCAGCATCTAAGGCTTCATCACCAGATGACTTGGTCATGCCGAGGATCAAGCGATTTCTCTTGTCAGCCTCTTCACAAAGTTGCGGCATCGTTGTAAGGCATGGCTTGTACGTCGGTGGAAAGACTGCAGAAACTTCAATTTCTCCTGCTAATGTAGACCCTTCTTCAAGCAATGCAACCACTTCCTGATCCTCATAATCAAGACTAGATAGCAACTCTCGGGTTAGAAGGATTTTCTTGTTAGCAGTCGAAGAATGACAGCTTGCAGCAAGCAGTTTCTCATCCCTGGAGAGCTCAAGCGACCGTTTCAACCAACGTTTGCACCAATCAAGCCTGTATGCACAAACTTCTTCAATGCTCGATTCAATGTGAAAGTCAACAGCATGCCGAATGTCTGCTGGTACCATCTTAATAATTTGCAGGGTGCCCATGCTCAACAGCCTTCATGATGAATTCCTCAGGAGTCCAAGGCAGGCCAAAGGCAACTTCATAGCACGCATCACCTTTCTGCAAACCCCCCGTAACCGAAAAAGGTGATGTTGTGGCAGACCGGCGAAGAAAACGAGAACCTTTGGGAATCCGTTCAACCATGCCAGTTTTGGTGAATAACTGCAGTTCCACTGTCAGCTTTGCGAGGAGAGGAACCGGGACATCACCTGGAGATTTGCACACAAACACAGCGACAGCATTGTGCTCGGGTGCTCTTCCTTGATTGTTGTTGCGCTGCGATGCGAGCCGATTGCATTTCAAAACCGTGTGCATCTTTGATGTCAAACAGCGAAGTCGGTGGCAGTGCAATGTGTTGCGTTTGCAGTTGGCGTATAATGCACTGCACCAATGAAATGCAAAACCGTCTGGGGTATTCAGCTTCTAAACTAGTAGCATATACTTCTCGGCCTTGACTGTCTAAGGCCTTTCCCCAGCCTGCGTGTGGATGACTGTTGTCACACACAGCGTTCATCTCGTGAATGGCCGCAAAATTGGCGGCAACTCTGGTCCACTTCGGTCTGGAACTGCCCATCATGCACATTTGTGTATCACTGAAGAAAAATTCACATCCTTGAAGTAGAAGCAAAAATGGTGTAGTTAACCAGAAAATGCTGTTAGTCGGATTTTCCAACGTCACCAAGATTCCTAAGGAATAACAGTGTTCGAAAAACTTGCACGCCTCTTCGTACATGGTGTTTGCAAGATCGACCCTGTGTTGTTCATCAGGTGTCAAATCCGGAAGTCCTTGAGGAAAGTCATCAGATCGGAGTGGCCTTGGGCCTCCATTCTTGATCTCTCTTGCACGCGAACACGTGCCACACACTGGTGCCATGTGACACCAAACAAGCAAGGGTGAACGTGCCCAGTGATACAAAAGCTCTCGATCCTTGGGATTGAGGATGTCAAAGATGTAGATCGTAGTTTTAGATCCACGTTTTCGAACCTTGTCCAAAGCCATTGAGCTTTGGAGCCCATGTTGCTTGGCGACTGAGCACAGAGTAGCTGTCCCGCTAAATAGTTCAATCATGAAGCATCTATCAAGAAGCTGATCAGCCCAGTCCTTCAGAAACCGTCAAGAATTCTTGGGCTTCTGTCCATCTTTGGGGTGCTTTGGCAGAGGATGATCCATGAGACACTTTGGCTCACAACAAACATGCCATCCCTTGGGGCACCGCATACCATCGCCAGCAAGATCACAACCTCCAAGATTGTATGCAAAACAGATTGGGTCGCCATTCGCTGTCCTGTGCCACTTGCCTTTCAATCCTTGCGGCAATGGAGGTGTCTTGCCCTTCTTCCCTTTGCCTTTGCTCTTGCCTTTCTGATCACCCCGCTGATTCTGAAAGCGAGGATTGCGTTCGGCTGCATATGATGTATCTTTCGAACCACTAGACTGCTGTCTAGCCAATGGTGCTAAATACAGAGTAATCATTGGGTCGCTTCGCAAATCCAGCAACGCCTGCCCCAACGGAAAACTGTTGTCTGGCGCTTGTCGGAACTGAGTCAATGTGGTGGCCAGCCTTGTGAAAGCAGCACGGTCACACTGTAGCAGCTGATGCAATGAAGGCTTGGAATAGCCTGGGGGCGGATCTCTGCGCATGGCCTGTAAAAGGAAGGTGGTCCACAGGCTGCGCTGCTCATAGTTCATGATCCTTGCAAATTTAAATGCTATGCCTCTTCTCGTCATTGCATGAAGAAATTGGAGTTCACTGGCTGTTGGAGCTGTCAGTTTATCGTCTTTATCTTTGACAACCAAGCTGCCTCCTTCAAGCACCAATTCCTTAGTCTTTGTTGCTCCCTGCACTTCCTGCGCTCTGGAGGTACAGGATGATGGCTCAATGTAACGCAGCGTGTTTGACTCATGGATTTGGCAGCATTTCTCTAACAAGTGATGCGAGGGTTCATATTCGTCGGGTGTGGAAAGTCCTGCCAGTTCCACTCTGATGGCAGCCATTCTTGTCTCCCTCTCCGCAGCTCCAATGCGTTTGGGTGCACTGTCTTCTCTCTGTTCGATGACTTGTCTCAAATTTGCAATGACCAATGTCTGAGCTTCGAATGCTAAGCGTCTCACTGCAGCGCTCTCATTGAGCAAAGGTGCACGCGCAAGTGCGGTGGTGAGGAAATGATCGATGTCACCTGCCACAATTGGTTGCCCTGGTTGTCCTGCTACAAAAGCAAGTTCAAACAAAGTTGACACTCCGGCATTCTTCAAAGCAGTGACAATTCCAGGCGCTCATCCGATCTCGGTGGCACGTGATGCAAACTGTGCTTCCGAATCAAGCAGTAAGCTCATGGCTTCGGCTCCGAGCTTTGCCTGTTCAAGTTCCTAGAAACCTAACATTGCAAAAGGGATCCTGGCAAACAGTGCATCCTGAAGGTCTCAGTGAGAAGCGAATGATTTGAACATGAGTTCGACAAAATTTCAATCCAGATTGAGAAAATAAACGAGAAAAAGCAGCATGCGTGAGTTGCCTCAGTGAAATGAGAAAAGGTAAACTGTTTCTCATGACATCACTCTGTCATGCTCCTTTGAGCCCGTCTGCGACAGCTATCTGCCATGCAGCTTGCCGGCTCTCCGGAACCACTCAACTGCAACCGGCTTTCCGGTACCGAGGTAACTTCCAGAGGAGGGAGGTCTGCTCTTAAGCATAAGGAGAAGAGGAGAGATTTGCTCTTAAGCATAAAGAGAAAAGGCAAAGAGTCAAGAGGAAAAGAGGTCAAACACAAAGGTTTCAGAACTCGGTCATGCAGCCTATTTTTCAAGACATCTTGTCTCGCGCAACTCACTTAGCTGCTGGCACCTCGTCGCCTCTTAGAGGCTTCGTCTAGCGCCGTCACCATGTCCTGGTAACTTCGAATCCTGTTATGTTCCTTCGGGAAACAACGCATGCACTTAGGGAATTTGAAATGCAGAATCCTGTCTAAGACTTGAAAATTCTGGTTGACATGTGTCTTGCAGTAAGTCACCTGAGCTCCGCGCTTTGCTTGATGCATGATCCTGCTCTTCCTATGAATTAGGAAATCCAAATCTCTTGGAACATGCTCTGTGTATGCAGGCACTGAAATTGAATTGGCAACAAGCTCATCTGAACTGCTATCCGAATCACTGCTATCACTCGAAGAATCGCTCCCTGAAGAATTGTCGATTTGAATCATGCCATTCAAATGCAGGTGGTCCTCAAACAAATGTGTATCACCAAATGCATCTTTGCACTGATCAAGCAACTCATCTTCCAGCTTGCATTGTTCCGGAAGAGGTTGTAGACGCTCTCCACCCAGCAACTCATCGCCAGCTTTACCCGTGGCCTGTTCTTCAAGGATGGCATCTGGAAGTGGAGTCCCAGGTGCATTGGCCTGAACGTTGGGGGTCCTCACAACGCTAATCCTTGCACTGTCAAAGGGCGCTGTGATCTCACGCGAACGCCTGTCCGCTACATCGCCTGCCACACCAAGGCGAATACGTTTCAGTAGCATCTGCAACTTTCTGATTGCTGTAGTCTGAAGATCACGTGAATAGACAATGTCCCTTCCATGAAGGGCACATGCATGATGGCTCAAGGTCGCACGATGTTCTTTGCTAAATCCAGCTCGAGCAGCCCATACACAAAGCGTTGTCTTCATGCTATGAGCTCGAACCTTGTCAGCTCCTTCACAACCCGCAAGTAGTCGCCTGAGCCAGCTTGCAGCTTCTCCTGTGCTCAATGGACGAGCACACCATCCACCTGTCAACTTCGGCGCAGGCAGTAGCGGACCATACGGCACCTTGTTCCAATCGAATCCCTCAGAGTGGCACAAATCAACGAATGTCTGAATCCAATCTCCTTGCACAACACCTTCTGCAATGACAACCAGCGGAAGAAATTGCTCACGCTTCAATCCTGTTGAACTGGTTTTGTGCTCCAAGGTGTACAAATCCATGGTGGGGTTTCGTTGGGTCCCTGTATAAGCCGGCTTGCGTAGAAACATCAAATTGCCACTGGAGACATCACGATCCCACCAGGAGGTTACAGACCGCTAGGCAGGCAGCACCGCAACGCCATGCGCGCCCGTAGCCCGAAAGAAATGGCTGCGGAGAAAGAAGAGAGAGGAGGAGAAGGAGCGACCAACCGAACACGAGCCAAAGGCCGGCGAACGGAGGGAAGCAGAGGACGGTAAACAAGGGCGGGAGGGAAGAGAGGAATCAGGGAGACGGAGGCGACCAACCGAACACAAGCCGAAGGCCGGTGAACTGAAGGAAGCAAGAGGAGGAAGAGGGAGGAAAAAATAGCAAACAAAGGAACAATGGACCAACCAGACTCCTGCCGAAAGCACGAGTAAGGAAGGACAAAGGAAAGAGGAGTGACTGTCCGGATCAGTCAATAAAGGGGCATAATCCAATTGCCTCAGGCCTACTTAACTTGTTACTGGTGAGGAAAGGCACGCGCGCTATTTCTTGCCGGGGTGGCACGCTGCGACGACGAAGGATGCTGAGACGACTGGTCTGCAGGCGTTCGACTGCGGGGCCGGGCCTGACCACGCCCCACAGCAGGAGTGCGATGAGATTGTTGTCGTTGAGCTAGTTGGCGCAAGCCTGCTAGGTCAACTTGGCGGGGTGCTTCAAATTGCACATTGGGCCACCATTGCTGCGACACACTGGCATATCTGCGAAGCCATTCGCTGGTGCTGGCAGAACTAATGCTAATGCCCCCTTCTGCATGAGCTTCACCATTGTAATAGGAAGCTAGTGAGGGCGGCGGCAAGGAAGGCACCGAGCCTTTGGGGCGCCACAGTGCGTGTTGAAAAATCTCCTTCACCAAAGCTTCATCAGGACAAGGAGAGATGTCAAAAAAGTCATTGCGAAGTGCCTCTGCCGACGCCGCTTCAAAATTGGCTGCGCGCGCCTGCCCAAGGATGGACTCTGCTTGACATTTGAGGGAAGGGGCGTGGCGGCTGATCCCTTGTCATGAAGAGGTGGAATCATTAGCCTGCTGCGGGCGGGCTCTCGGCAGCTTGATTTCTATCTTGGCATTGACTATGTCCTTGGCGATGCTCAACGAATGTAAGTAAGGGACTATGAGAAGACCGGCTTCACAGGCTTGGTCCGTTGCTGGGGTATGTGGGGGAACTGGCGTCGGCATGGGCAGTCTGCCTTCAGTAACCTTAAGTACCGGATCCCCATCCTGCTGAGGAAGCGAGACAACTTGCTGAAAATCCCTGACATCAGTGCCTGGGAGTTTACCCATGTAAGCTGAGAGTTCAGGGATCATTCTGATAGGGAAGTACACCATTAACATATCCCAGGGTAACCCTAACTTACGATTGGCTTCTTTTGTGCGGTCGGTGTTCTTGGCAGTGGAGCGATTACGCAAAAAGTGTGCAAAGTTGGACACTGCAGGGAGGGTTATATCAGTGCCAGCCTCTTGACGCCGTTTGACGTGATTGAATGAGGCGAGGGTGGCTACCAATAGAGACTTCTCCCAAAAATCCACGTGCTGGAAGCGGCGGTACCCCTCACTGGACTTTGCTCCTTGGAAAGTGGAATGGTTTTCGGGCAAGCATTGGAACAGCGATGCAACAACTTGCGCCACACCTTTCATTTGTTGTTGTAAAAAATTCCTTTTGAGCTCTTGTAAGTCTGGTAACACCTTTGCAAATGAACCTGTGGTGAATAGAGATTCAACCAGGCGTCGTTAAACAAATGCACTGTAACGCTTCGCAAAGTGACCAATGTTGATTTGCAACCTAGCAAGTGGCCAATCTACATTGATGAGCCCTTTGAGCGAAAAGGGCTGCGAGAGGGTATACAGAGCCTTGTTTACAATTGTGGTCTCTGCTGCGAGTGAAATGTCCAGCAGTGCATCATAAGTAGCTTTGGCTGCCGCAGCAAAGGAGGCTGTTTGGGGCTCTTGCACTCTGGTAGGAGTCCACTTGTCGGGAGTTGGTGGAGTGGTACGCGCTGGTCCTGTATCTGCAGTGGCACGCTTTCTCCAGACACGCGAAACAGCTTTTTCTTCTTGGTCAGCTGACCATTGCGGTACATGCTCTGTGAGGTGGCGGACTTCACGTTGAGTGATATCGACATGAGTGGCATAGAGAGGAGATAGACGCCAGGAATCAAAAAAATGAATGTGATGCACCGACCACCACTCTGCACTCGGATGATTATTGCGGTTATCAAGCCAAATATCATACTTCTGGTTCCAGAGCCACCATTTGCTGGGAGATTCCGGGACTACGATCCAATGGGGAGTGCGTGTGTTATCAACACTATATGCCCACACCAATGGGGAGTCTATGCCTCCTGGGTAGAAAGCTTGTTGACGTGGCCACTGGTACGATGAGTTTGCAACATTACGAGCTAGCGCAAGCATGAGGTGCAAACGGTCCGTGCGGGTGATAGATTGCCCGCGATACTTGACTTTGTATTTGACAGCGAGGGCGAGGGGGAGGGGTGACCCTCTGTCGTGGCTGATGTAGCGCCCAGATAAGTGTCGTTGCATTTCATCCAGAGAAAGGACCACATTAAACATGCCCCCATAAGCAATATAAAAGCGGTCAAACTTGGATTTAATGAACGAGACCCCATACATTAGAGTAGCTAAGACTGTGACACACCCAAGCAATCCTCGCATGTCCAAGGGACTGACAATCGTGGTGACTGTTTGCGCACGTGTGAATCCAACTGTAGCCCGGGTATACCCTTCACGATTGGCTAGGTCTGAGTAGTCATGTTGCCCGCTGAGGAAACTCACCCCGGTTTGAAAGACCAGCGCATGGTAACAGGTTGCGCCTGCCAACGTGACAACCGTATCCACTTTGAAAGGGACTGGCTTTCTATTAGGTAGTAGCAGAGTGGGCGCATCTGCAAGGTAACCCTTGAGTCCTCCAATGTTGGTTAGGGCAAGTAGTCCAGTGTGCGCACCAATGGCATTCGGATCATAGGCAAGAATATGGGAAGTGAATTTCATGACTTCTTTCCACACCTGTTGCGCCACCACTTCATTGATCTTTTCCTTATCTGTTTTAAAAGGAGCAGGGCTGACATTCATGGCCCCAATGGATATATCTGAACCCCGTAGGGACAGTGCAGTCCGTTCGACGGCCTTTGCAGTTCTGCAGAGCTGCAGCCTTCACAGTATTACAATAGCGCTGTTGCAATACTGCAGAGCTGCAGCGTCCACAATATTGCAAGAGCGCTATTGCAGTATTGCAGAACTGCAGCCTTCACAGTTCTACAAGGACTTGCATTTGAAGTACGCTAGCTTATATCTAAGATATAAGAAACTACTAAATAAAACTTTCTTCAAAAGTTATATAAGTAGTTATTCCTTTATAATCTTTTAACTTATTTATATCTTTTATAACTCTTCTTATTAATCTCTCCTTCTCCTTTATTTATAATTCATTTAATCTTTTCACTTGCTGGAATTTGTTCATAATTGTTCCAACCAAGTTTTGGTTGACAAAGGAATTTGATCTGATGGCAACATCACCCCGAAGCAAATGAGAGATAGAAGAAAGCAAATGGTTGAGTAAGATATCACAACATCATGAAGCCATCAGATCACGCGGGAAACGCGGAGAAAGTTCGCAAAGGGATGTCGGCATGACATCAGCTCCAATCACCTTGAATCACCAGAACGGGTCGAAGCGTGATGAGTGAAACACCGAGTTGAATGGTTGCAACACCCTTGAAATGTGAGACATGGAATTATCTGTGATTCAGAGGCCTGACACAACCGGTCCTTAGGGCGGCGCCTCTTCAATCCATTCGGATTGGAACGCAGTGGAGACCGGTTCTTAGGTCGGTGCCTGGACCCGACCAATGGTCGGAAGAAATTGGCAAGTTTTGCCAAAGCTGAAGGCAGTGAAACAGCTATCGCAACCGGTCTTTAGGGCGGCGCCTCTTCCAATCTTTGATTGGGGAAAGCTATGAGCAACAGCAGGTGTGTGAGCAAAATGCTCGTCGCAACCGGTTCTCAGGACGGTGCCTATCAGCCGGGAACACACGGATGCATGATATGGTGTTGACGATCGCGAGAAATCGGAGAGAAAGGCTCACCTCGATTCATGAATGATAAATTCATGAGGCAACATTAAGAAGCAACAGTAATAAGTTGAAACGAGCTTGTATAGATAACATCGAAGGAAGCCGAGAGACATCGCAGGCAGGAGAATCATGGAGAGATACGATAGCCCCCACAAGGTGAGGGAGGGTGGGTAAAACAAAAATGAATCAAATGCAAGTCCTTGAGCCAAAATGTTACCAAAACATTTAGTTCAAACGAAGGTCCAAGTAAAACAGAACGAACAAGTACGTTAACCGTTCTACAAGGACTTGCATTTGAAGTACGCTAGCTTATATCTAAGATATAAGAAACTACTAAATAAAACTTTCTTCAAAAGTTATATAAGTAGTTATTCCTTTATAATCTTTTAACTTATTTATATCTTTTATAACTCTTCTTATTAATCTCTCCTTCTCCTTTATTTATAATTCATTTAATCTTTTCACTTGCTGGAATTTGTTCATAATTGTTCCAACCAAGTTTTGGTTGACAAAGGAATTTGATCTGATGGCAACATCACCCCAAAACAACTATCAGAGGAAATTCCCATCGCCAACATACCCCCATTAAAACGTGAGGGGAATTCCAGCAAAGAAAAGATTTACGTGGGTAACTGCCAGAGCAAGTAAGCATCCTTGGGATGCAGACTGCAAGAATGAGAGCAATGCCAGAGATTCGGAAGCGAAAAACGGATGCGTTCGGATGCTGTGAACCCATGAGGAATGGGTCCGTCCATTGACCAACGGCTGAGATCGTCAGCGATGATATTTTGTTTGCCCGGGATATGACCAATATCTAATTCAACACAAGAAGTGGTAGCCAGGGTTGCTAAAACTTCCACGAAGAAACAGAGAGGTTTGGTTGCGCAGAAAAGTTTATTACCGACGGATTCTGCCGCGGTATTGTCACTGAGTGATTTCAACACGATGGGGAGACGAAAGCCTGGAAAGGTGTGGGCTGCAAGCCAAACCAAACCAACTTGGGCAAGAGTTTCAAAAGAGGAAATACCCTTTTGCATGTCTGGGTCCAACTCAAGGGAAACTTCTAGAAAGTCTTTGTGAAGAAATCGTTCTGCAAACCACAATTTACGACCGGATGGGTGACGAATGAATCCCCCAAGCTGGCAGGAGGAACCACTGGCACACGCATCTGCTGCTGCCTCCCCTGGCCAATACGGTTTGGGTCGCAAAGGCCGCTGTGGGGGTAGGAATGCCAGCCACTTCCTGAAGCGTTCAAGAACACGGAGAGAGTCAACCCTCAACTTACGTTTGTCTGAAGTAGGATCCCTCAACCGTAACCACACACGCTTATCTGTAGGAATGCGAACATTAGATAAATCATCTTTTGTCGATACCTCATGGTGGCGAACCGAGATGATGCGACTACCCACCGGAATGCCGGAGGAAGGTGGTCTAGAGATGAACTTGAGGTCATCATTGAGGTAACGATGAATGGTGGGCCATTCACCGGGATCAACACTAAAGTGCGATGATGGGATACAATACAAATCCTGGTACAAGTAGTGCAACCAAACCCGCATCAGTGGGAACAACTGGGTCAGCCACATTGCCAACCCAATAGTTTTTTCCAAAGATTTGCGAGTGGTACTAGGGCTACGAAGCAAAAGGTCGATGTATTTGATCATCTTCTCTAGTTTTTCCGGGGGGATGGTCACCGTCCCAGCCCGAAAGTTGAAAGTCCAACCAATCCATGTTATCGATGGCCCGATGATGGTCTTCTTCCAGCTCACTGGGATGCCAAACAATTGGCAAGAGACGCACAGCAACGTTGCACCGAGAGGCATCATTGATTTTTTCATATACACCAGAAAATCATCCACATACAAGAGCGCCACATGGGGCCACCACAACAGCAAGTGCCAGAAACGCAAGATCCAGCCGCCTAGGCGAGCCCACCAACTTGCTGAGAAGGTAGCTCCAAATGGTGTGACCCTATAGAAAAACAATTTCTGGTTAAGGCTAAAACCCACTAGCCCTTGTTCATCGGGATGGAGAACGATTCTTTTATGTGCTGATTTGATATCAATGGAAAAACCTCCTAGTTCGGAATCACAGTTGCGGAGAGGAAAGGCTCGAAGAACTTCCTTAGCAGAGGGAAGGGTTGACCTCTCTGGGACATTGCAACGGCCATTCAAGCCACAGACACTGGAGTCAACCACAAGACGAGGAGGTCGGCCCTCTGCATGAGCTATGCCTAACTTACCGATGGAAATGCCTGTAGGATAGGCCTCCTGAGCCTCTTCCAAGGTCCCATCGAAAAGAAAGACAAATCCTCGATCCACCTCTTCTTGAACGAGTTCAGCCGTCAGCTGAAGATCATCCTCCGCACTCTTCCAATTAGTCAAGTGAACTGACAAAGGATCAGATTCTGATTCCAAAGGGTTAGCGAGGGGGAACACCCCGGAACGGGGAATAGGTGTGTGAAACCCGGTGCGAACCCCTTCCAACAGTGATGGAAACAAAGCCGTATCCCGATCATGCATGAGAGACTGCAATGTGTGCAAGATATGAAGCGCCATGGGTTGGTGCTCCCGAATCCGCCAATCCACTGGGAGATTGAGTGATGAAAAGAACCCTTCCAACATGGTTCGAAAAGGTTGCAAATCTGCATCACTGAAGGGGGGTTCCGGGGATTCCAACGCCAAATGTGCCACTAGCTTCTGATCTAATCGGTTGAGGATTACGTGATTCATCCACTGAGTACGAAGATCGTGAAAAACATCTGGCACATCACGATCCCCTTGGCTCCAGTCTGGCAAAGAGGGCAGGCCACCACCATCCACCTGAGCAAACGGAGGTTGATCCACGGCTTTGAGGGTAGGGATAGCACGGCGCTGCACCCAGTCTATCTCTTGAGGTGGACCCTCAAGCAAGGGGGCAAGCAAAGCAGCCATTCGTTGCACAAGTGGAACTGGGTAGCAGGCAGTGGAACGACTCTTGAAGTTTCCAAATGCATCCCTAGTCCCTTGAATGGATTCATGGCTACCTGGGGGGTGGTTACAAGTGGAAGCTAAAGAAGTGATCGGTTCAAAACCCGACGCAAACATCCATGATTTATGGATGTCAAGTCCCACACTACAGGCCGCCACACAAACACAGAAGGCACCTGTTTGCCGCAAGAATTGTTGGGTAATCTGTTCCAACCAACTCATGGCATTAGTAGGTTGTTCCAAATGTGTATGCCCCCCTGATTGAAATACCAACTGCAAACAAGTGATGCACCGCTGCAGCATGATAAAACTTTCTTGCACTTGCAAGAGCTCCTCTGGGGAGAGTCCTGGGATCCCGCCCAGTTGTTCTGGTGTTCGCAAGGCTTTGGGACCTGGACCCGGCCGAAGCTTGAGGCGGCTGTACTCACAACATGATGGAGAGGCTGCCCCGTAAGCTACTTGACCACTGCTGCACAAATGAAGAAGATCCTCAAAAGCATCATCATGTAGCGGGTTCATTGATGAGTCAATCAACACGTCAAAGGACAAGACGGGGCAGTTTAACGCCAAGATTGCTGAAGACAATGGTCGCGTGGCTCCAGAACATAAATCAAGGAAAAACCGCACCCCTCTTATCTCAGCAGATTGCGTCGCCACCCTGCATGATGGTATCGAGGGAGGAATCGTGGGTTCCGCTGGTGGTGAAGGTGTATCTGATCGATGGTCCCCTTGAGGGAGCAAAGTTGGTGATACCGCTGGTGGTGTCAATTCCTCAGGAATATGTACATCGTTATGTGAAACCGGCTGATGCGTCAACACCCCTGGATTCTGTCAGTGTGGGGTGGATTGATGCGACAAAGCCCCATGTGAGAGCCCGCACGCCACGCCCGCTGATGTGGGATAAGCACATGCATGGACAAAATTGCAATTTGCATTCTGGCACTTCCCCACTTGAAACCTCATGCAAAGAGGCTTGAAGGAACCGTCCGGCTGCTTCACTTCCGTGATCCATTGTACCCGTGGTGTTGTCTTACCATCGCGTTTCCCTTTACCAGGACCCTTCTTGGATTTTCCTTTGCCTGAGCCCTTGGATGTGGGCGCAGGCCCTGTTGATTGCGAGGGCCCCGGCATTCCAATGGCGCGTGGAACCTTAGGGCGCAGTTGAAGCATGCTGGGAAGGTCATTCCGGATGAATGTCATCTCATGGAGTGCATCATCTAATGACCAACCATGCTCATTCAGGAGATCGCTGATAACCGACCATACATGTTTGTCTGCCGCCTGTGACTCCAAAACCGTAGGTGTTCGCAAATTGGTATCAGCATCGACTCTCTGAGTAAGATAGGACAAAAACTTTTGCGAGTAGGATTTGAGATTGTGCATGTGAGCCCCGCGACACAAGGCGATGGCACGATCGTGCAACTCCAAGACATTCCTGATCGCATTAAGTCCCATCGAGCCGTTACTGATTTCTATGGAAGGAACTTCATCGATCAACAAGGAATGCAATGAAAGACCCTCCAGCTTCGGGGCCTTCTGCTGGCGCTGGCCTTGAAGATCCTCAGCCCTGCTAACCGAAAGACGAAGCTTCCAGGGAATCCATGACCAATGTTTCTTCTGCAATTGGCTGTGCACCAAACTAAGGAGCCTGGTAGATGGCATAGACTCGTTGTTCAACAATTCCGAGGGGTATGCCGCCAAAAACTGAGATTTCATGCTTTGAACTACCGATGGTTCCAGTTTCGGAGGAAATGCTTCAGACCAACCCCCACTAGATGACGACGCACTAGAGGCTGGAGCCGGCGAAGAGCTTGCCTGAGGTTCCTGAGGTTGGCAGGCCTTGAAAGCATTACGCAGCGTGGCCTTCTGAAGCAAAGTCAAAGAGTCACCACCTAACTCCGAGATGATCAGGTCAAACTGGGGCAGATCAAGAGCTGAACTAGCAAAGGTTTCACGAGTCCATCCTTCCGCCAGAATGTGCGATGATACCGTGGGATCAAGGCCCACTGCAGTGAAAATATCTTCCAAGGATTTATCCGACATGGCGTCACTGTTCACCGCCATGAATTGCCAACCGAACAAAAGGCTTAAAGAAAGTGGACTCCATCTGACGCAATCAGCACCCGATGTGATCAAATGATATGTCCGTGAGAAACCGTAGAAATGTGAGAAAACAATATGTCAACCCGAGTTGTCATGAAGTGGAACATCCATCATGCATGTGCATCATGCAGGTGCATCCACTCGGAATCTGGGCCCCACACAGCAGCCGATGAAGAATTCGCGACCGCCAAATCACCGAAGGACATGAACATGAAGGGGAGAGGAGGGAGGAGAGAAAGAGAGATAGAAGATCATGATGCCCAGCCAGTTGTATAATGGTCAGGTTTTATAGGGCGACCTTTTCTATAGAAAAACGTCATTTTCAAACCCAAAAAGGTCGCCCTTAAAGAGGGCACCAAAGCTGTCTTTGGGAAGGGGGTGGACCAGAGAGACCCAAGAAGAGATGGGTCAGCAACAATGAAATCACACGCCAACTGAAAGAGATATACATGAAGAAAACATGAGGTAATAATACAATATATAGATACATTGCAAGGGAAGAAACTGACAGATGCCAACGCAGCGGCTGAGGTCCCCCCTTTTCTTCCCTCAATCGGACCATCCGATGTTTGCATGGAGACATCCATGGCACCACCGGTGCAAATCTGGCAGCCGTCCAGAATAAACGCACAAGGGGAACCCGGACCTGTGGCAATCAGGTCCAACCCAAATGGCTCCAAACCTTTCGGCAAGCTCCATGCTGGCACAGAGGCATCGATGCATCAATGCGGTCCACTATGCGAGCTTCCGAAGCTCTCATCGCCCGACCACAGGCCGGTTTCAGAAATGCACCATTATATTGAGGTCGCCACTGGGCATTATCAGAGGCAGTCACCATTGCATGAAGAACGGATCGGTATTGACCAATCAAAACCTCGTCCGCAACATCATCAGGGATGGTATCACTCCGAGTGGGTTTTTTGGTTCTTGGGGGAGAGGATGCTGCGGCTGAACTCGAAGAAGAATCTGATGAAGATGAAGAGTCATCCGAACTCTCGGGAGCGACTGCACTGTCTGGAATGGCTTCCACCTGGGGCCTAAAGGTGAACCATCGAAAAGAAACTGCAGGAAGAGTTTTCCTGAATTTTTCAAGGGAAACCAAGGGTTCAACTAGAGGGCATTGAGCCCCCCTGTGCTGCGCAATCTTAGGACGCCAACCATCCCAAATCTTCCGTCGGATCTGAAGTTGGAATTCCAAGGCCCCCCAAACATTATCCCTCGAGTAAGTGGCCAGGGAACCATCCTGGTCCACATGATGGCCTTGTTGCAGGCGCTGCTCTTTGCAAGTATGCGATGAAATCTGCGGTCCCCAACTGAGCAGTGTAGCTTTCAAGGAGTGAAGTGTGTAGTTTAAATCCAACCCCACCAAATGATCATTCTTCTGCCAAGGACATTGAATCAGCTGGCGAAAAAAGAACAAAGCGGTAGGGTAATCCATGGGGATCAAAGGAAACACCACCTCCGAGTCGTTGCAATGCGGAAGCAAGAAATCGATGTCGGGTACCCCATTACGATGCAAAAAGCCATCCAAGGTATGCAAGAATTTCCATGCCCAATTGTGGGGGCCAAAACTAAGGATACCACTGGTGATCAAACCAAATGCAATGCCACAGACACTGGCTTTCGACCGCCAAACAACCCCCCGAAGATCGTGATCGCCCAACACAAGGCTCTGGAGGGAGATGCGCTGGCAGTCTGAGAACCGAAGGCTGGACCACGCCATCACAAGGAATGATCCTAACAGTACCACCTGCAACTCTGGGCAACTGGACATGAGAATTCGCCTTTCCCATTGAACCAGAACCCAAAGTGGAAGAGGGGGTGCTTGTTTCTTATCGTGTGGAACCTTCATGGTGGAAAAGGATACTACCAAGGATGAGTCCAAACATGTTAAGCAATCAACATCGGCTACACGTCGAAGCCAACGAAGAGCTTTGAGGGTGGATGCACACGAGCCCCCTGCTTGTGAGCTAGAGCGTGCGAGCGACTGTGTCATCAAAAGATCAGCCATGACCGAACCATTCAGGGTTTGCAAGTTAACTCGCATGGCTTCACAAGTGCGAAGAAACTGTTGGCAACTGGTCAAATATTTCAACGCGGTGCTGGGCGCCACCGAATCCACCACACGGCCAAGATGAGCATCACGATGAGCAGTCGAATTGGCCTGAGTCCACACCGCTGACAAGGGGCCCAAATGGGATAACACTTGAAGCCATTTTTGCATGATCAATGGAGATGAACTGGATTGACGCATGCGGAGGGTATCCAAAGGACGGGGTTTAGCTGTGGGCCTAAGAGGTCCTGGTCTATGGGATGAGCCGGGAACTCCGGGAGGCTGAGTATCCTGCTGGGAACCATACACAACCCTGGGTGGAACCGGCAGAGGTGCTGTGGGGGCTACATTAGGCGTGAACCGGAGACTAGGAGGATAAGGCGCAACTCGACTAGGCCGCTCCAAAGGCCTATCTAGAGGAATCACTGTGCCCGACACTGCAAATGGCGCCACAGCTCGACAGCCCGGCACGGACTGAGGCCCCGGATCTCCCACGCGGGGGATGTTGAAGCTACGCTGTGAAGGTGCAGCACTGGCACCAACCTGAAACGGAGCTGGCAGATGAGGACGTGGACCGGCCCTACTCTTGGGTTGAGATTGCACTGGTGCAAACACTGGTGCAGGGTTGGATGGGAATTCCCAACCAGTGGTATCATCTGCAAAGGTATCAAACCCTTCGTGAGAGACTGAATTACCCATGGTCAGTGAATCAATGCAACTGCAATGAAGGATACTGCGAAGATAGCCAAAACACGACCACAGCAAATGTGCACAATGAGATCAGCAAGGTGCAACCACTAAGGCAAATCAACAGCTTCACGAGTTTCAACTGCTGGATGCGATACAAGTAGAAAGCATTGGAAAAACCTTCCACAATCACATGCACTGTGGTATCTGAGGACGCGATGGATGCATCGTCCAGGTCTTCAACCCACTGGCCATTGCGGAGCCACATCGCCCCAGAAGTGAAAGACGATCAAAAGGTCATGACATGAAGCCACATGAAAAAAAATGGAACACCCGCGAAGCTGCATCTGCTGTTTGATGAACCGTGTTGACAATGCAAGCCACATGGACAGAAAAACAAAAATGAATCAAATGCAAGTCCTTGAGCCAAAATGTTACCAAAACATTTAGTTCAAACGAAGGTCCAAGTAAAACAGAACGAACAAGTACGTTAACCATATTACAATAGCGCTATTGCAGTATTGCAGAGCTGCAGCTGTCACAGTATTACAACAGCCCTATTGCAATATTGCAAAGCTGCAGTTTTCACAATATCACAACCGCGCTATTGAAATATTATTGCAGAGCTGCAATCTTCACAATATTGCAAGAGCGCTATTGCAGTGCTGCAGCGCTGCATCTTTTTCAGTATTACATTAGCGCCATTGCAGTACTGCAGAGCTGCAGCCTTCACAATATTACAATAGCGCTATTGCAGTACTGCAGAGCTGCAACCTTCACAGTATTACAATAGCGCTATTGCAATACTGCAGACCTGCAGCCTTCGCAGTATTACAATAGCGCTATTGCACTACTGCAGAGCTGCAGCTTTCACAATATTACAATAGCGCCATTGCAGTACTGCAGAGCTGCAGCTTTCACAATATTACAGTAGGGCTATTGCAGTACTGCAGAAATGCAGCCTTCACAATATTACAATAGCGCTATTGCAATGCTGCAGAGCTGCAGCCTTCACAGTATTACAATAGCGCTATTGCAGTACTGCAGACCTGCAGCCTGCGCAGTATTACAATACCATCATTGCAGTATTGCAGAGCTGCAGCCTTCACAATATTACAATACGCTATTGCAATATTGCAGCTCTAGATTTCACAGTCTTGCAAGAGCGCTATTGCAGCACTGCAGAACTGCAGCCTTCGCACTATTATTGCAGTACTGCAGAGTTGCAGCCTTCGCGGTATTACAATAGCATCATTACGCAGTACTGCAGAGCTGCAGCCTTCACAATATTAAAATAGCGCTATTGCGTTACTGCAGAGCTGCAGCCTTCACAGCATTACAATAGCGCTATTGCAGTACTGCAGAGCTGCAGCCTTCACAATATTACAATAGCGCTATTGCAGTACTGCAGAGCTGCAGCCTGCGCAATATTACAATAGCATCATTGCAGCGCTGCAGAGCTGCAGCCTTCACAATATTACAATAACGCCTTTGCAATTCTGCAGAGCTGCAGCCTGCACAATATTACAATAGCGCTGTTGCAGTACTGTAGAGCTGCAGCGTCCACAGTATTGCAAGACGCTATTGCAGTATTGCAGAGCTGCAGCCTTCACAGTATTACAATAGCGCTATTGCAGTATTGCAAAGCTGCAGCTTTCACACAATCACAACCGCGCTATTGAAATATTATTGCAGAGCTGCAGCTTTCACAATATTGCAAGAGCGCCATTGCAGTGCTGCAGCGCTGCAACTGTTTCAGTATTACAATAGCGCCATTGCAGTACTGCAGAGCTGCAGCCTTCATAGTATTACAATAGCGCTATTGCAATACTGCAGAGCTGCAACCTTCACACTATTGCAATGCCGCTATTGCAATATTGCAGAGCTGCAGCTTTCGCAATATTACAATAGCGCTATTGCAATACTGCAGAGCTGCAGCCTGCGCAGTACTACAATAGCGCTATTGCACTACTGCAGAGCTGCAGCTTTCACAATATTACAAGAACGCTATTGCAGTTCTGCACAACTGCAGTTTTCACAATATTACAATAGCGCTATTGCAGTGCTGCAGAGCTGCAGCCTTCACAGTATTACAATAACGCTATTGCAGTACTGCAGAGCTGCAGCCTTCGCAGTATTACAATAGCATCATTGCAGTACTGCAGACCTGCAGCCTTCACAGTATTACAATAGCGCTATTGCAATACTGCAGCGCTGCAGCTTTCACAATATTACAATGACGCTATTGCAATACTGCAGAGTTACAATTTTCACAGAATCACAACAGCGCTATCGCAGTACTGCAGAGCTGCAGCCTTCACAGTATTACAAGAGCGCCTTTGCAGTTCTGCAGAGCTGCAGCCTTCACAGTATTACAAGAGCGCCTTTGCAGTTCTGCAGAGCTGCAGCCTTCACAGTATTACAATAGCGCGGTTGCAATACTGCAGAGCTGCCGGGTCCACAGTATCGCAAGAGCGCTATTGCAGTATTGCAGAGCTGCAGCCTTCACAATAGTACAATAGCGCTATTGCAGTATTGCAGAGCTGCAGCTTTCACAGTATACTACAATAGCGCTATTGCAGTGTTGCAAAGCTGCAGTTTTCACAATATCACAACCGCGCTATTGAAGTATTATTGCAGAGCTGCAGCTTTCACAGTATTGCAAGAGTGCCATTGCAGTGCTGCAGCGCTGCAGCTTTTTCAGTATTACAACAGCGCCATTGCACTACTGCAGATGCGCAGCCTTCACAGTATTACAATAGCGCTATTGCAGTACTGCAGATCTGCAACCTTCACAGTATTACAATAACGCTATTGCAATACTGCAGAGCTGCAGCTTTCGCAATATTACAGTACGGCTATTGCAGTATTGCAGAGCTGCAGCCTTCACAGTATTACAATAGCGCCATTGCAGCACTGCAAAGCTGCAGGTTTCGCAGTATTACAAGCGCCCTACTGCAGTTCTGCAGAGCTGCAGCCTTCACAATATTACAATAGCGCTATTGCAATGCTGCAGAGCTGCAGCCTTCACAGTATTACAATAGCGCTATTGCAATGCTGCAGAGCTGCAGCCTGCGCATTATTACAATAGCATCATTGCAGTACTGCAGAGCTGCAACTTTCCCAATATTACAATAGCGCTATTGCAATATTGCAGAGCTGCAGCTTTCGCATTATTACAATAGCGCTATCGCAGTACTGCAGAGCTGCAGCCTGCGCAGTACTACAATAGCGCTATTGCACTACTGCAGAGCTGCAGCTTTCACAATATTACAAGAGCGCTATTGCAATTCTGCAGAGCTGCAGCCTTCACAATATTACAATAGGGCTATTGGAGTACTGCAGAGCTGCAGCCTGCGCAGTACTACAATAGCGCTATTGCACTACTGCAGAGCTGCAGCTTTCACAATATTACAAGAGCGCTCTTGCAATTCTGCAGAGCTGCAGCCTTCACAATATTACAATAGGACTATTGGAGTACTGCAAAATTGCAGCCTTCGCAGTATTACAATAGCGCTATTGCAGTACTGCAGAGCTGCAGCCTTCACAATATTACAATAGCGCTATTGCAGTACTGCAGCGCTGCAGCTTTCACAGTACTATTATATTTTGGGGGGTTGCCGAACTATCTATTTTAAACTAAGGTTTTCGGTTACATTTTGATATATCATTATTTATTTTCTGGTCAATTGTCCACGTGTTTTTTGTCATATTTCCACGTGTCCTGCCTTCATATTCCATACGTTGTCCACATTTTTTGCGCACAGTTTCCGCATTGTGTCCACACTTTGTCCACATTTTTTCCACAAAGTTTCCGCATTGTGTCCACACGCTGTCCACATTTTTTCCACAAAGTTTCCGCGTTGTGTCCACAGATTGCCCACATTTAGTCCACGAAGTTTCCGCGTTGTGTCCACACATTGTCCACATTTTTTCCACAAAGTTTCCGCATTGTGTCCACACAGTGCCCACATTTTTTCCACAAAGTTTCCGCATTGTGTCCACACATTGTCCACTTGTTTGTACAAAGTCACGGAAAATCGACCTAAGATCTGTGGATCGTTCAAAAATAGTTTTGAAAATCAATTTTAAATATTTGGAAAATGAACCTAAAATACGTGGAAAAATGTTTAAAAACTATCTATTTTCAAGCAAAAAGGAACATAGTTTCCACCTTGTGTCCACGCATTGTCCACACATTGTCCACATGTTGTCCACATTGCGTCCACATGTTGTCCACATTGTGCCCACACATTGTCCACATGTTGTCCACATTGTGCCCACACATTGTCCACATGTTGTCCACATTGTGTCACACATTGTCCACATGTTGTCCACATTGCGTCCACACGTTGTCCGCATGTTGTCCACACACATTCTCCACAAAGTGGTGGAAAATAAGTTTCAAAAATGTTGGAAATTGACCTGACATACGTGGAAAATTGACCTAAAAATTGTGGAAAATAGAGCTAAAATGCGTGGAAAATTGACCTAAAATACGTGGAAAATTGATCTAAAATTTGTGGAAAATAAAACTAAAATACGTGGGGAATTAAGCTAAAATACGTGGAACATCACGTTTAAATATGTGGAAAACCCCTAAAATACATCAACAAAACCCTAGCGTTTGGAAGGTTTAAAGAAGCAACAAATAGATAGTTTGGCAACCCCCCAAATTATAACGCTATCGCAATATTGCAGAATTAGAATTTTCATAGAATCACAACATCGCTATTGCAGTACTGCAGGGCTGCAGCCTTCACAATATTACAATATCGCTTTCGCAATTCTGCAGAGCTGCAGCCTTCACAGTATTACAATAGCGCTGTTGCAGTACTGCAGAGCTGCAGCGTCCACAATATTGCAAGAGCGCTATTGCAGTATGGCAGAGCTGCAGCCTTCACAATATTACAATAGCGCTATTGCAATATTGCAGAGCTGCAGCTTTTGCAATATTGCAATAACGCTATTGCAATATTGCAAAACTTTATTTTTCACAATATCACAACCGCGTTATTGAAGTATTTTTGCAGTGCTGCAGCGCTGCAGCTTTTTCAATATTACAATAGCGCCATTGCAATACTGCAGAGCTGCAGCTTTCACAGTATTACAATAGCGCTATTCACTACTGCAGAGCTGCAGTTTTCACAATATTACAAAAGCGCTATTGCAGTTTTGCAGAGCTGCAGCCTTCACAATATTACAATAGCGCTATTGCAATGCTGCAGAGCTGCAGCCTGCGCAGTATTACAATAGCGCTATTGCAGTACTGCAGAGCTGCAGCTTTCACAGTATTACAATCTGCAGAGCTGCAGCTTTCACAATATTACAATAGCGCTATTGCAGTTCTGCAAACTGCAGCCTTCACAGTATTACAATAGCGCTATTGCAGTACTGCAGAACTGCAGCCTGCGCAGTATTACAATAGCATCATTGCAATACTGCAGACCTGCAGCTTTTGCAATATTACAATAGCGCTACTGCAGTATTGCAGTGCTGCAGCTTTCACAATATTACAATAGCGCTATTGCAGTATTGCAGAGCTGCAGCCTTCACAATATAACAACAGCGCTATTGGAATACTGCAGCTCTGCAGTTTCACAGTATTGCAATAGCGCTATTGCAATGCTGCAGAGCTGCAGCCTTCACAGTATTACAATAGCGCTATTGCAGTACTGCAGACTTGCAGCCTTCACAGTATTACAATAGCGCTATTGCA
This sequence comes from Symbiodinium kawagutii, assembly GCA_009767595.1. Lineage (NCBI taxonomy): Eukaryota > Dinophyceae > Suessiales > Symbiodiniaceae > Symbiodinium > Symbiodinium kawagutii. The sequence continues at coordinate 728,778 of VSDK01022793.1, forward strand.
ATACTGCAGAGCTGCAGCCTTCGCAATATTACAATAACGCTATTGCAATACTGCAGAATTACAATTTTCACAGAATCACAACAGCGCTATTGCAATACTGCAGAGCTGCAGCTTTCACAATATTACAATAGCGCTTTTGCAATTCTGCAAAGTTGCAGCCTTCACAGTATTACAATAGCGCTGTTGCAGTACTGCAGAGCTGCATCGTCGACAATATTGCAAGAGCGCTATTGCAGTATTGCAGAGCTGCAACCTTCACAATATTACAATAACGCTATTCGATATTGCAGAGCTGTAGCTTTCACAGTATTACAATAGCGCTATTGCAATATTGCAAAGCTGCAATTTTCACAATATCACAAACGCGCTATTGAAATATTATTGCAGAGCTGCAGCCTTCACAGTATTGCAAGAGCGCTATTGCAGTACTGCAGAGCTGCAGCCTTCACAATATTACAATAGCGCTATTGCAGTTCTGCAGAACTGCAGCCTTCACAGTATTACAATAGCCCTATTGCAATGCTGCAGAGCTACAACCTTCCCAATATTACAATAACGCTATTGCAGCACTGCAGAGCTGCAGCCTGCGCAATATTACATTAGCATCATTGCAGCACCGCAGAACTGCAGCTTTTGCAATATTAGAATAGCGCTACTGCAGTATTGCAGAGCTGCAGCTTTCGCAATATTACAATAGGGCTATTGCAGTACTGCAGAGCTGCAGCCTTCACAATATAACAACAGCGCTATTGCAATACTGCAGCTCTGCAATTTTCACATATTTGCAAGAGCGCTATTGCAATACTGCAGAACTGCAGCCTTCGCAATATTACAATAGGGCTATTGCAGTACTGCAGAGTTGCAGCCTTCGCGGTATTACAATAGGGCTATTGCAGTACTGCAGAGTTGCAGCCTTCGCGGTATTACAATAGGGCTATTGCAGTACTGCAGAGCTGCAGCTTTCACAGTATTACAATAGCGCTATTGCAATATTGCAAAATTACAATTTTCACAGAATCACAACAGCGCTATTGCAATACTGCAGAGCTGCAGCCTTCACAATATTACAATAGCGCCTTTGCAGTTCTGCAGAACTGCAGCTTTCACAATATTACAATAGCGCTGTTGCAGTACTGCAGAGCTGCAGCGTCCACAGTATTACAATAGCGCTATTGCAGTACTGCAGAGCTGCAACCTTCACAGTATTACAATAGCGCTATTGCAGTACTGCAGAGCTGCAGCTTTCGCAATATTACAATAGCGCTATTGCAGTACTGCAGGGCTGCAGCCTGCGCAATATTACACTAGCGCTATTGCAATACTGCAGAACTGCAGCTTTCACAATATTACAAGAATGTATTGCAGTTCTGCAGAGCTGCAGGTTTTGCAGTATTACAATAGGGTTATTGCAGTATTGCAGAGTTGCAGCCTTCGCGGTATTACAATAGCCCCATTGCAATACTGCAGAGCTGCAGCCTTCACAGTATTACAATAGCGCTATTGCAGTATTGCAGCGCTACAGCTTTCACAGTACTAATATAACGCTATTGCAATACTGCAGAATTACATTTTTCACAGAATCACAACAGCGCTATTGCAATACTGCAGAGCTGCAGCCTTCACAATATAACAACAGCGCTATTGCAATACTGCAGCTCTGCAATTTTCACAGTATTGCAAGAGCGCTAGTGCAGTACTGCAGAGCTGCAGCCTTCGCAATATTACAGTAAGGCTATTGCAGTATTGCAGAGTTGCAGCCTTCGCGGTATTACAATAGCCCCATTGCAATACTGCAGAGCTGCAGCTTTCACAGTCTTACAATAGCGCTATTGCAGTATTGCAGCGCTGCAGCTTTCACAGTACTAATTTAACGCTATTGCAATACTGCAGAATTACATTTTTCACAGAATCACAACACCGCTATTGCAATACTGCAGAGCTGCAGCTTTCACAATATTACAATAACGCCTTTGCAGTTCTGCAGAGCTGCAGCCTTCACAATATTACAATAGCGCTATTGCAATACTGCAGAGCTGCAGCCTTCACAGTATTACAATAGCGCTATTGCAGTACTGCAGAGCTGCAATTTTCACAATATTACAATAGCGCTATTGCAGTACTGCAGAGCTACAATTTTCACAATATTGCAATAGCGCTTTTGCAGTATTGCAAAGCTGCAATTTTCGCAATATCACAACCGCGCTATTGAAGTATTATTTCAGAGCTGCAGCTTTCACAGAATTGCAATAGCGCTATTGCAGTGCTGCAGCGCTGCAGCCTTCACAATATTACAATACCGCCATTGCAGTATTGCAGAGCTGCAGCCTTCACAATATTACAATAGCGCTATTGCAGTGCTGCAGAGCTGCAGCCTTCACAATATTACAATAGCGCTATTGCAGTACTGCAGAGCTGCAGCTTTCGCAGTATTACAATAGCGCTATTGCAGTGCTGCAGACCTGCAGCCTGCGCAATATTACAATAACATCATTGCAATACTGCAGAGCTGCAGCCTTCGCAGTATTACAATAGCGCTATTGCAATATTGCAGAGCTGCAACTTTCGCAGTATTACAATAGCATCATTGCAGTACTGCAGAGCTGCAGCTTTGGCAATATTACAATAGCGCTACTGCAGTATTGCAGAGCTGTAGCTTTCACAATATTACAATAGCGTTATTGCAGTACTGCAGAGCTGCAGCCTTCACAATATAACAACACGCGATTGCAATACTGCAGCTCTGCAGTTTTCACAGTATTGCAAGAGCGCTATTGCAGTACTGCAGAGCTGCAGCCTTCGCAATATTACAATAAGGCTATTGCAATACTGCAGAGTTGCAGCCTTCGCGGTATTACAATAGCGCTATTGCAGCATTACAGAGCTGCAGCCTTCACAATATTACAATAATGCTGTTGCAGTTCTGCAGAGCTGCAGTCTTCACAGTATTACAATAGCGCTATTGCAATGCTGCAGAGCTGCAGCCTTCACAGTATTACAATATCGCTATTGCAATACTGCAGAGCTGCAGCCTGCGCAGTATTACAATACCATCATTGCAATACTGCAGAGCTGCAGCTTTTGCGATATTACAATAGCGCTACTGCAGTATTGCAGAGCTGCAGCTTTCACAATATTACAATAGCGCTATTGCAGTTCTGCAGAACTGCAGCCTTCACAATATAACAACAGCGCTATTGCAATACTCCAGCTCTGCAATTTTCACAATATTGCAAGACGCTATTGCAGTACTGCAGAGCTGCAGCCTTCACAATATTACAAACGCGCTCTTGCAGTACTGCAGCGCTGCAGCTTTCACAGTACTAATATAGCGCTATTGCAGTACTGCAGAGTTACAATTTTCACAGAATCACAACAGCGCTATTGCAATATTGCAGAGCTGCAGCCCTCACAGTATTACATTACCGCTATTGCAGTATTGCAAAACTGCAATTTTCACAATATCACAACCGCGCTATTGAAGTATTATTGCAGAGCTGCAGCTTTCGCAGTACTAAAATAGCGCTATTGCAATACTGCAGGGTTACAATTTTCACCGAATCACAACAGCGCTTTTGCAGTATTGCAAGGCTGCAGCCTTCACAGTATTACAATAGCGCCTTTGCAATTCTGCACAGCTGCAACCTTCACAGTATTACAATAACGCTATTGCAGTATTGCAGAGCTGCAGCTTTCGCAATATTACAATAGCGCTATTGCAATACTGCAGAGCTGCAGCCTGCGCAGTATTACAATAGCGCTATTGCAGTACTGCAGAGCTGCAGCTTTCACAGGATTACAAGAGCGCTATTGCAGTTCTGCAGAGCTGCAGCCTTCACAATATTACAATAGCGCTATTGCAATGCTGCAGATCTGCAGCCTTCACAGTATTACAATAGCGCTATTGCAGTACTGCAGAACTGCAGCCTGCGCAATATTACAATAACATCATTGCAGTACTGCAGAGCTTCAACTTTCGCAATATTACAAAAGGCTACTGCAGTATTGCAGAGCTGCAGCTTTCACAGTATACTACAATAGCGCTATTGCAGTGTTGCAAAGCTGCAGTTTTCACAATATCACAACCGCGCTATTGAAGTATTATTGCAGAGCTGCAGCTTTCACAGTATTGCAAGAGTGCCATTGCAGTGCTGCAGCGCTGCAGCTTTTTCAGTATTACAACAGCGCCATTGCACTACTGCAGAGCTGCAGCCTTCGCGGTATTACAATAGCGCTATTGCAGTACTGCAGAGCTGCAGCCTTCACAGTATTACAATAACGCTATTGCAATACTGCAGACTGCAGCTTTCACAATACTAATATAGCGCTATTGCAATATTGCAGACTTACAATTTTCATAGAATCACAATAGCGCTATTGCAGTACTGCAGAGCTGCAGCCTTCTCAGTATTACAATAGCGCTATTGCGTACTGCAGCGCTGCAAATTTCACAATAATAATATACCGCTATGGCAACTGATTGACGATTCTCTATGGAGGCATGTGAGTTTCCAACACGTTTGCTGTTTCAGTTAAACGGAAACTGACAGTATTACAATAGCGCCTTTGCAGTTCTGCAGAGCTGCAGCCTTTTTTTTTTCCTCTAGGGCGCCGCTTGTGCACTGTGGCAGCGGTCACAGGTCGAAACAACTAAAAAACTCGAAGATCCCAATCTAAGAGGGTGCATTAACACATCTGCAGTGAGACGTAAAAGCTCTACAAAACACCGGCGGCTCAGAGTGAAGTCAGCGCGAATCCAGCGAAACCGTCGTCGTCGAAAAGTCATTCAGAGGAATCACAAATAAAGTTCCCGGCAGAAAAGGAATGCCACCTCACTTCGAAGATGAGTGCATTCCGTCGCCTCTGCCAAGAGCACCATTCACACATGAGCGCTAGCATTCAACATTGCAATAGGCCAGGCAGTGTCAAAATTCTCGAAAAGACAAGAAGGTATGACTTGCCAATGCATTACAATTCGCATGAGCCGTAACAACCGAAACAGCAAAGGGAAGCAAGAGCTGCAGCCTTCACAGTATTACAAAAGCGCTGTTGCAGCACTGCAGAGCTGCAGCGTCCACAGTATTGCAAAGCGCTTTTGCAGTGTTGTAGAGTTGCAGTCTAGAGTATTAGAATAACACTATTGCAGTATTGCAGAGTTTTTTCTTCCGGCCCGTGCCTATTGCATCAGAATGCAGGTCACTGGTGATCCAGAAACCTGAAGAAAATTTTACTTGATCTTGAATTGAAGTAGATGAATGTAATGGGCACAAAACGACTAGAACCTACCAAACCAGCACCAAAAATGTGACAAGCAAGTCTCCAGTTGGACACATATCAGTTGTCACACTCATAAGAACACTAAACTTGATCATTGCCAAGAAGCAACTGCAGTATTGCAGAGCTGCAGCTTTGACTGTTATTGCAGAGCTGCAGCTTGAACAGCATTGCAAAACCGCTATTGCAGTGCTGCAGCGCTGCAGCTTTTTCACTTTACAATTTTGTTTTTTGCTCGCCAGCATCGCCTTGGAAGCACTAAGCTAAGGTGGAGAAGAAGCAGTGCAACAAAGTGAAACAAGGTGAAACAGGAAGAAGCTTCGAAGAAAAGAAGCAAATCCAGCTTTTTCACTTTACAATGACGTCATTGCAGTGCAGAGCAGCAGCCTTCACAGAACTTGGGGGGTACACCGATTGGTCTCAAGAATTGTATATCGTTTTTGAAGCTTAAAGCAGCATCGATAAAGTTGCCAATGGTTATAGCGCTGTCTGAATAATTAACTGAAGATTTCCATGCTTTACACTACTCCTCCGCTCCTCCTCCGCAAGTCTTCCCTAGACAAATACGAAATTAGCTTGGGGAAAACAATGAATTTTTTTGTAGATGAGCAATCCGCGGAGGAGTTTGAAGCCTCCTCCGCTGGTTTCGCCAATATGAAAACTCCTCCACCCTGTTTTAAATATATACTACTATATAATACAGGGAACCCCTCCTCCGCCGCTTCAACATTCATGTCTTAGCGCGTTCAAACGTTAGGAGTCTAGGGGGAAGAGGGGGACAACTTCCAAGAGCATTGCGACGAAGATGAAAATATCAAAGGTCGGCGCTGCTCACAAATCCCGCACACTTTGACCACAACGTAGGCATCAAATTCGCCCAGCGACAAAACTCCATCGGCTCTCTCTCACATACAGACCGGCGCTTTTCTTTGCGCGCTGCAAATGAACACTACCCCTTTAGCTCCACTGACCGAAGCCGAATTTGATTTCATAAACATCACTAAATTTTAAAGACCAATTCATGGACTCTGCAGTTGGAACGAATTCCGCTCCTGACCGTCATGGTGGCGACATCAACATTGCCCGACAATGAAGCAAAGCAAATTGCCTTTCGCAATTCTGTCGTTGTGGCTGGGAGGCCGTTTTGGGCCATCAATGACAAATTAACATTCATGTTGGGAATCAAGGTAGACAACTTTCTGCAATCCCAATGGACCACCGAAAAAGCGCGCCCGCGCCGCATGAAAAGCGCAAAAAACAACCATGTTTTTGAAGCCAAAAACAGGCCCAGATTTGAAGCCATTTCTGGCTTCGCCTCTGAAAAATACAAAGGAATGCGCAATTTTTTGGAAGCCAGAACTGGCTTCAAGAATGCGCAGGGTTTTCATTCCCTTGGTTCACGACCTGGCGGCTCCATTTTTTCATGTCTGCTATTCCAGCACAAACAATCTGCGCCGGAAAAGTCTTTGATTGTTTGCCAACTGTCGCGTCTCACGCTGGAACGCTTGCGCCCAAAACTCCTTTGCGCACGCTTCTCTTGCACACCATTGTGGTAGCGCTCACTTGTCAACATTTTTGCTCGCATACATCGCCTCGGTAGCACTAAGCTAAGGTCGATAAGAAGCAGGTGAAACAGGTGAAACCGAGTGAAACAAGTGAAACAGACGAAGCTTCGAAGCAGTGAAGATTGGAAGCAAACGAAGCGAAGGCAGTGGTCTGCGAAAATTATGTACATGCAATGAATTCCCCGCCTCACGATCCTCTGCGTAACCTTGTGTAAGTTTCATCATCGTATCAATGGCAGAGTTGTTCCGTAATGGCTCACCAAGCCATCAAAAAGAAGGCATATCACTGTCTTTCACAAGAGGCGGTGAGTGTAAGCAAAGTCCTCGAAGAACATCTTTGACAGTGATATTCCATAGGTTTACGATCAGTGATTTCGCAGGTCAAGCAACACAAGCAGTGAGTTCATGCGTCACATATACATCCTTGGGTATAAGTGAGTCAGTGTGTCTGCGCAACCTTGTTGATGATCGAGAAGTTATCCACTGGTGAGCCAGTGGATCTTGAAGGCCTCCAAGGGGCCATTGAGTGATGGGCACCAAGGCCCAAGTTAGGGGAGACACCGTCAAGGAGCGAACCACTCCGGTTTCACACAAAGGCCAGACGGTCGGTTTCACA
>VSDK01022794.1:0-35000 GCA_009767595.1 Symbiodinium kawagutii
CCCTGCCACTGAGACCTGGTGTGACAGACCGAAGGCTTTCTGGTCACGACTTTCTCTTCTTTTTGAAGCAAAAACATGCTTGACATGTAGCCTGTGCAATCTCAGGGAAACAAACACATTCACCCTCAGCGCAACTTCTTGCATACTATGAAGGCATCCATACAGTGTTCTAGTTTGTACTGCATGAAATGGCCTACCCAGCAGTTCTCCTTTTGTCCTCTGCAGCACTGCCGTTGTCAGGTGGTGGGGAACATGAGCCTCTCGGAGAACCATATTCACCACTACCCAACCCAGGGAGAGGCGCGGGTCTAAATAACTCAGGTTGAAGAGCGCTTCGCCCTGCAAACAGTGTCGACAACAGGCCAAGGCCCAGTGTTCATGTCACTGATTGCCGTACTCTCCGACGTCTCGCAGCTCGCAGGCGGAGTTGCTTTCGTTTGCGCTTGCGTGCGGCCCTTCTCTTTTGTTTCGGAGAAATGGCCCTGGGCCTTGGGATGGTTCTTCCTGACTTCAATGCCTTCCTAGTTGTTTTGATCCATCTCACAAACGCTTTCCAAGCTCCCCGACCGTCACGTTGGCGATGGAACCCTAGCCACCAATGGTAGTTTCCAGTCGTTTGTTGAGTCCATCGCATCCAGACCGATTTAGAAGCCCATGCAAGATGTTGCCACGGGTGACACCACCGCATGACCATCACTGTCGGCTCACGCGCCACACGCAGGCGACGGTACCATCTAGCAGGATCAACAGGTCTGTACCCGAGGATCAAGCGTTGAGAGAAAACCAAACGTGTCTAAGGAACTGCGTTTCCCTGTAAATACCGAATCCCTGATAGCCATACTTACAATCATGTCAAAGCAATGCAGAAAACTACTCAACCCAGAGAATGAGCCAGGTCACAGCTGCTGAAGGACACTAGAGACACTTGGATTGCAACTCACGGTCGACAGTAGTGAATCAAGTGCAAGAGAAATCGCACAGGCCGGACAACCCTAGTAATGCAAACGTCTCTGCGATACAGCTTATGCCACAACTGACAGGCCTACAAGATGTGAACATCATAGTATTTCAGTGAGCCCAAACTGATTGGCAAGAACATACATGCAATGTCACAACGCTTTTTCAAGCGGTGGGCTCTCGATATGGCAGCCAAATTCAGACTGACCCTGGAGATAGATCAAAAACATCCTTTGCCAAAAACCTTGCGTCGAGCACGCCTTTGCCGCCGACGCTGCCTCAGTTTGTGCCTCAAGGCGTTCCTCTGAACTGCGCGTTTGCGCTTCTTCAGCAAAGCATCCAAAACAAGGGGGACATTGACAGTCGGCAATGTGTCTCCTATCAACAACGCTTGCCTGGTAAGCCGACGCCACAGCAAGAAGTGGGACCATGTAAGCTCGACTTGTTCTTCCTGCTCGTCTTGTGGGCATTGTTCAATAAACCAAGCAAGGTTGAGGGCGTCATTGTACTTCGTCCATTGCCACCATTGATTCTTCGTGCCTGCTTCATGCTGAGCCCAGGGCCGACACGCCATGAAAACGTCAGGAAAATGAGCAGGCCTTTGCAGATAGTGCAGCTTCGAGCACAATCAACGCCTACTTCTCGACAAAGCTGTCTCCGAGGAGATGCTGGAGCCAAAACTAGCAATCATTTCTCTGTGAGCAAGTGCAGACAGTGGCCGACGACCATAAGGATGGCTACTCCCCACCGTAGAAACAGTAACCACAGGGAAACAAAACCTGGAAAATCCTCGACCAACTAGGCGACTCCTGACATCCAAACACATCAAGAAGATACCACAAGTGTCTGACAGCATCAGCAGGGTCTATGATCCATTCATCATTCCCCAAGTCCGTTTGAGCGTATTTGTTCCTTTGGACCTCAGTGCGTTTGGACAGCCGTTCCTGCTGTTTCAAAAGATCTCTCTCTGACGTCTGAGGGAGGACCCTTTTCTCACAAAACTTGAACGTAAAAAAAATCGCAAGGTTAGGCTGAGTAATCCTGAGAGCCACAGGGACTACATGCCGAAATTCTTCAGTAAGTGCATCAAACTTAGGCATAATCGGATCACATCTGAACAAGGGATAATCCGGGACCCCAGGCGGAGCTAAGGCGGGATAGGAAATCCGCAATTGCCGTTCGACAATGTTCAGGTGGTCTTGATCAGGATGGGGGGAGATCCAAGCACCATCGTGCAACAAAATAACAGAGTGCAAAGGGCCCAGAGAATGTAACACAGACAGAGCAGTTTTTACAACAAGTCGCTCAATCACTTCAAAAAACAAGAAAGAGGCATTCCTGCTGGCAACACTGGCTCTTGTTTCGCCTACCCAGCTTGGTGGGTTCGCCAACAAGCTGCGGCATGCCATGAAGAGATCCATCGCAAAATCATACAACGCAGGGGGCAGGTGAGGGTGCCCATAGTCCTTAAGAGAAGAATCCACTTCATCAACCGATGACATGTTGAGAACATGAGTCGGCCATCTTTTAACAAAGTCAGAAAAGGCTTGTAGTTGCAAACTGCTCTGTTGTCTTTCAAGCCAAGCTCTCAGCACAGTTGTTGGGGGGAGTCTAGCTGGCTACGCCAACTAGTGCGGGAAGTCACCTGCTTCAGGAAATCTCCTCTTGTAGTTGCAAACTGCTCTGTTGTCTTTCAAGCCAAGCTCTCAGCACAGTTGTTGGGGGGAGTCTAGCTGGCTACGCCAACTAGTGCGGGAAGTCACCTGCTTCAGGAAATCTCCTCTCATGGGAAACCTCTTTTGAAGGGAATTCAACTGGGGTGGGAAAAGCCCCCTCTATTTGATTCTCTAGCTTGTGGAGGAAACACCCTGGAGTAGGAAAACGCCTGCGGTGGGAAACCCCTTCTCGTGGGAAACCCCTTGGCGCAGGAAACGCTGTAAAGCGGTAAGCTTCTCCCCCGGGGCTTTCCAACCCAAATTTTCAATTAGTCAAATTCACCGCTTGCACACTGGCAGCTAACTCTTTTAGTCTGGGTCAATCTTTGGCAGCAATGTCACCCGGGCAGGGTCGGGCGCGGGAACCAATCAGCCGAACCTAGCAACCAAAAATCGTAGAGATCCAAGTCCTTCATCAAATCAACCCTTGAGCCTGCGAAACCCCAACCAGCTCAGCGCGCCAATAAGATCTATCGTTGCTACCGTTTGAAATATCCTTTCAGAAAACTGAATTCCAGATACCTCTTGAAATATCATTTAAGGTTACAACCGTTCAAGATCTTGTACAACCGTTCAAGATCTTATCAGCTCTACCGATATCTCGCGAAAACGGATCGAATCTATATCAAATCTCAAGACGAATTCAACTACCTATGTTTCAAACTTCACTATGCTACCAAATCGCTTCAAAGCTTCTCTGACTACAAAAAAATTACAAGCAGCGCTAAAAAGACTCTTCTCCCACACTCTTATCACACAGCACTCAGATTGCTCGCTGAAGTTTACAAATTTCCACATGGCACACGTCCATTTTAGTACTCCGCAGGCAACGTGTCAGTTTGAGATCTCGACAATTGTGTCCGACATATTGCGCCTGCCACTGCCTGTGTTCAATAGGGCCACCGTGGCTTCTTATCCCATTGCGCGTGGCACACGTCCAAGTTGGAATGGACACACCCGCTTCTCAAATATTCCGCGAGAGACGTGGTCAGTTTGAGATCTAGGCGCCGACCAAACACAAGCATGACCTTGGCTGCAATACACGGCATCTGGTTCCATGACTTCGTCATCTTCAACTTCTTCCTCCTCCCCCTGCTCCACATTTTCTTCCTTGTCTTCATCTTCTTCGTCTGGAAAAGCCACAGCTTCAGGAACAGGAGCCAAAGGTAAATTGGGCGACGCGGGGTCTGCTTGAAACCGGTTGCCTTGCTGTGCTGCAGGCGGACACGCGGCCTCTTCAGGCGGATCTTCACAAATTTCCCTGAAAATGGCTTGGAGATCTTGAGGCACGCGTTCTGTCAGGAGATGGTCCGGTCGGACAAATTTTGGATGTGCTTCTTGCCACCGCCCAACAACAAGAAGCAATTCACCAAAAGGGTCTTCCCTGCGCGCACTCCGCTGCGCAAACCAGAGGAATTCGGCGAGCAAACTTCCGTAGTTGTTCTTGTGGACCCTCCTCAAGTCCCTGGTTCGGACATAACTCTTGAGTCTGCCAAACAAGCCTTCAGCTGCATTGGTACTGACGTTGACTTCCTCTCCAAAAATGGTTTCGACTCGGCTGAATTCCCGCTTCTTGTGGTTCACATAGCGATGCACATAGGCAGACCCTCTGCGGCCCAGGAATTGGTAAGCTCGAAGTGCATCAGTGAAAATCAAGGTCCCGGGGAGCACATGGGCCTCAATTTCTTTTTTCAAAGTGCTCGTCTTTCTGTTTGGAATCTCGACAAGGGCAGCACGGCCTGTGGCCTTCCTGCTGCTGAAATCCAGTTCCAAGAAGCCCATGACAATTGTCTGGTTGGCGACGCTACTGCGTCCTTGGAAGCCTCCCCTGGATTTTTTTTTCTTGGTGAAGAAAGTCTCGTCCACGCAGACAATCTTGCCACGGCCACCCATCTTCTCATGAGATTGCTGCACGCTCAACCAAAGGATCTGTCGAATTCTCTTCTGAAAAGAAAACCAGACCTTTTCCGACATTCCACTTTCTTTCCTTGCTTGTTTCCTTGGCGTCTCTTGGGAAAACCAATACAAGCCTTTCAAGTAGGCCTGGGGCGTCATAGTGCGGGCACAGTAGTACGGCAGGCTGCCAGGGATTCTCCAGGACATTTTTTTGTTGCACAATTTGCTTCTCGGGCGTTCTTCTTCATCCTCATCATCTTTTCGGTCCAAAGTCCCAATCTTGTGTGTGCAATGCAAGCAGGCATAACCCGAGTCATTGCCCGAAAATTTCCATTCGTGTCCTCTCGGACACACACTGCAGCTGCAACAAACCAAACCACACCATGAACCAAAGAGCTTGCCGCCCTGAAGGCCAAATCTTGATGGAGGCTTCAGTCGAATCCACCATGGCACCAAATGTTCTAGAAACTTTTGTTTTCACAGCCCAAAACTCGCAGATCACAGGAATCGAATTGTTCAAGCTGAAGCAGTGTTTCAGACCACACGACTGTCTGAATACCCTTCAATATCTTTCAGTTCTGGTTGTCTCCCCTAAAATTTTCACATGTATCTTTTCATCTCTCCGTCAGTAAATACCGGATATCAAGTTGGCCCGCAACGTCAATCCTGTAAAAATTGTGAGTTGCGATGTCTTCGGATCCCAGTTCAAGTTCCAACTTTCAAAGCTTTCACTCCCTGCACTGCTCAAAAGTTTCCTTTTTTTCCAACCCTTCAATCGTCTTCTCGCCCGCCCAAAACCTTCAGACCCTTCGAAAATTTGAATAAGCAATTCCCTTTTTCAACATTTTTTCCAATGAAGTGACATTCTCAGTCATGACACGCTTTGCATTCGCAAATCTTTCTTCTCAAGTTCAAAAAATCGAACGGCTTCAATGAAGACTCCAATTATCAAGCGTGAGATTTTTCCAGTTCATGCAGTACTCCGTCAGATCTTCACCGCCCTTAAAATCCATAACCTGCAAATCACAATCCAGTTCACAATCTTAAGGTTTCACGATCCTGTGAGATCTTCAGCTGGTCAAATTCCCAAATTTTTCTGCTCGCTTTCAAAAATTCCACCGGGTAAAAAAACAATTCTTGTCTCCAGTTCATAAGGCCAGTTTTCCTTCCAGACTTCAATTCTTTCATTGCGCTCAAGTGGTTCGAAATCTTGTCAGGTTTCTTCCCTTCATAATTTTGCGATCTTCAAAAATTTAAAGTCCTTCAAAATCTCAAGATTCTTCATCGCCAGCCTGCACTGATCAAACTCCAAGGTTTTAAAACTCTTCAAATCTCTCAAACGGAAAACTTGACAGATTTGGTTTGCCTTCAAGTGTCGAAATTTCTCCAAATCTCAAGTTTTTTTTCAAATTTCTGTCCTTCCTGCTTCGAAATCTCACAGTCTTTCTTCCTCATCATTCTTTGGCCAAATCAAAGTTCCATTTCTGCGGACTTCTCGTTGTCTCCAGTCTTTTTTGGACATTTTTCAGCTGAGAAATCTTGAATTAAAAGAATTTCTCTCCCAAAGTCTTGCTGTCTTTCCTGCGAAATCTCACAATCGTTCTTCCCATCTTTTCTGCACAACACCCAGAAAATGTGTTTCCAAACCCCATCGAATTTCCATTCTGAGTCCTCTCTTGTCAAGAAAATTCTAAAATAAATCACAAAAAAGGTCCAACTTACCCAAACAACACAATCAATGCAATCTGTAATTCCTAATTTTTGATTAAAAAATGAAATGAAGTGAAAAACTTTAATGTTTCATGCATTTCCTACCAAGAGATATAAAGGCTTCCCGCAAGAAGAGTCAAGCAGTGTGCTCCTCTAAAAAGACATTTCCTCTGAGAAGGTGTTTCCTGTGAGAAGAGATTACCCACCAAAATAGGTTTCCTGCACCAAAAAAAAATGCCGTCTAGCTTGGACATGCAGCCGACGAAGAATTTCATAATGTGCATGAACAATGTGCAAAGTTGCAGCAGCTGCAGATTTATTTACGCCGGTTCATTCGCACTGTGGGAAAAATGTCAAAACCTTTTTGGCAAGCCAGGATGAAGAATTATATGGCAGATGCAGATGAATGAGGGCTATTCCAGCACTTCGTCTTCGGAGTTTTCGATAAGGAAGAGTTTCAACCTTCGATCGAAAAAGAGAAGGCTTGCTTCTGCCTCTTTGGGTCCCTGGGTTGTCTTGCTCTGCTCTCTTTTGGTCCTTGTGTGTTTTCGTTGCCAATTGACCCAAACTTGGAAGCAGGTGTGCCAGTAGTCACCTAGTGACCTAGTGTATCACAGGTAGGAGTAGTAGGAAGCCCATCTAGGACGGCTGTACAGGATTTAGGAGTCTAGGAAGCTGCTAGAGGCAGTAGGAGTAGCATCTTGGTAGTTGTAGGTTGTCTTGAGTTCAGTTTCTTTTCAACCTTGAAGCTTGATAGTTCTTTTGACTTTTGAACTTGACTTGAACTTGATTTGAGAAAAAGTAAAATTTTAAGAAAGTGTTTGGAAGACCGAAGTTTTTTGAAGATCTTCTTAAGGAAGATTGATGGCTACGTCGTTGCTGAACGGAAACCGGTTTGGCTTAAGAACCTGGATGAAAAAGAGCTGCTGCGCCGCTCCACGTTTTTCATAGTATTGGATTTGTTCACGATGGTCTTTGGTTTGTTTCTTTTCTTTTCACAGCATTTAAATTTTTTTGCTCAGTGGTAAAACCAGATCAATTGCCATGCGATCCCATGTGTGTGCAGTTGCTGTGTTAGGTTTGTTTTGGTTTGGTTTACTTGTTTGGTCTTTTTTGCTTAGAGTGGTTGTCGGTTGGTCCGGTTCTGCAATCTTGAACATGGTCATTTTTCATTCCTAGTGACATTTTACGTTTGTCACCATAGCAACCCTGGTGACGCACCGAATCGGCGCCACACGGGAAAACAACGGGATGCTCAACAATAAAAAATTTGTCGAAACACCTTCGGTTGTTGAAGCACCCTTTGAATTTGCATAGTTGTGTCTCTCTTAGGTTGTTTGTTGTAATTGCTTAAGACTTGAACTTGTCGTCTTTGCCGGATTGAGCGTGATCTTCCACCATCGGTTGCATTGTTTTTGTGGTTTTTCTTGTTTCGCGACTTCAAAGTATGGTGATTGAGTATTATATATTTTCTTTACTAAACCAAATAGTTTGCAAAATAGAGTTCCTGCCTCTCCCCGAAAAGCCGAGTAAGAAATGACGGAAGTGGACAACCACAGAACGCAAACAAAAACCATTTCCAATTTCGTATATTTTTTTCTGGAGAAAGAACGACTAATCCATAGTTTCTGATGATTTCTTGTTTAGCCTTCAATTCAATGATGTTATCCTGGCGGTGCCTTATCCTAAGTGTGGTGAAGACGTGTGGTGACACCTGTATAAAAGCAATCAGCAAAAATGCATTAAGTCACTTCCTGGTTCCTATCACTGGAGTTGAAGTTTTCGGCTTCATGGGCTGCTGTTCGGTGTCTTTTCTGTGACCAGCACCACAAGCAGGTTGGCATTATCATCTTGTATCGCGTCGGACGCAATTGGCCACCGCAGCATTTATTTTTTACTATGAAAAATGGCTGTGCCATGTGTCAACACTCCTTGCATCAGGTACATTGTTCCATCAATTACGTGGCATTGCACTGGGTTTGATGAAGTGTTCTTGGCTTCTTTGGGTTGAACAATTGCGTGCGAACAACGACTTTGGATACAGATGTTACGACAGGCTGCGATGCATTCGGCATCAGTACGTGCAATCTGAGTGGAATCTTTTGTGTGCAAGACTGGGGTTTTCGCTTTGTACTGCTTGTTAGGACGGTGGTTTTGTCACTCAGCGTTGTGATGGGGTTTGGGGGTTCACACCTTATCATTATCTGTTTCTACTCTTTTTGTAGACTGCGAAGAGTAGGTAGTCTGTGCGTGCCATTTCACCGTTTTTATTCCTACTTGACATTGATTTTCTGAGCCCGCCCTAGGGGCCCGAAGGCAGACCAGAGGGAAAACAACTAGCTACTGGTTAATGAACACAAGCCGTGCTTCCGGAGGGGAAAAAACATTTCTGTTTCGTGTCCGGAAACAGGCCACTGATGCTATGCATGATGAAATAAATACTCTTGACACTTGAAAAAACATGTTTCAAATGTTTTGCATGTTTTGCGTGCAGTATTGTTCAAAGTAAACATCGGTTCATTTGTCAGCAGTTTGTCCATTGCCAGAAACGTTCTATACAGACTTTCTCCTGTGATCCACATTCAAGGTCCATAGTAAGGAACTGAATGTGCCCATCACGTCTGCTTGCAGAGAATGTTTCCATCAATGTTCCGGACCTGGAATTCGATTTGTCACGACTTTACTTGATAAGAGTTGCCACAGAGTTGGATTGAAAGTCATTGTCATTCAAGGCACATTATTTTTCTTGATTTCTTTGAATCCGTGCAATTTTGGTTCAAGCAAGCTGCATCGATGCATCATTTTGTTTTGCCAGAGGTTGATCAGGAGAATGACTGATCCATCCCCAGAGTCTCAAAAGGTCTTGGAGGCCTTCAAGCGTTTTGACCAAGATGGATCAGGTGCTATCTCCCGTGAAGAGCTCGCTGCCGTGTTGAAAAAGTTGGAGGAATGGGACACTTCGTCAGTTGATCAGTTGCTGGCCAATGCCGATACCTCAGGAGATGGAGAGCTCCAACTTCAGGAGACAAAATTCTTGTGACAAAGCTGAGGCACTTCTCAGCTTTTGAACCGAATGTGAGAGTTTTCAAAGTCTGCGATCTAAACAGTTCTGAAGACAGATCCCTCATAGCGCGTGACATTGAACAGGGCTAAGCATGGCCTTAAGATGCTTTCAGCGAGAAATGTGGGAATGACAAAGTGATAACAACCCAGACACAATGTATGTTTTGCATGTTCATAGATCGGCTTGACAGGAGATTTTGATTGCTGATGTAGGTACATGATTACCCAGACCCACATATCACACACACACACACCTATGTGATTTGAGGTTTTCCAAACATAAATTCAGGTAAGAAAACAATCATTCAGATAATTTGATGCGCACTCACACAACACTGCATCAAAATGGTCCAGCTTTCCCAACAAAAGCCAAAAAGCCACCAAAAACTAGGAGTTTGTGAGATGGATCTTTGCAGAAGACAAGAGCGTGTCGGATGGCATGAGCGGCTTCACTTTGAGAGTTCGTGGCTGCTCACGAACGGCCTTCAATGGAGACTATGAGCCAACAGGAGATTTCTATTTCCACAGACCCGTTTTGTCCCGCAACTGACCTCGTCCTGTTTTGGCGAGAGAAAGCAGTGGCAGATCTACTGGAAGACAGGCTGGAAAGCATCGGCTCGTTTGAAAACGCGTCGGGCGGTTCATATGCCCCAAGACACACAGGTTTGGTCTGTTTTCAAGACGAAAAAGAAGAAAACCTTCGTGAAGGACGGCAGCATAAAGTGGCATAGAGACGACTGTCATCAGGGAGCACTGATGGTGGTCGGACTGGTGAACTGATAAAATAGGGGAGTTTGCTTTTAGGAGGCTTGACTGGTAGTCATGTCCACTTTTCCAAAAAGATAAATGTGCCCAGTGCTATCACCAAAACCAACGTTTCGGTCGGGCCATCCGACAGAAAATTTTTGGAATTTCTGCGTTTCCATGTGCATCGTTGCTTTCCTATTGGATGAATCCCAGCGCGCTTTTCCTTTTGAGGAGCCAGGAATGGTCTGCAGATTGGCAACACCTGCAGAATTGGTGGAGGCTGCGCCAGATGGATTCACTTGGAATCCATCAATTGCAACAACACACGGCCCGAGGTCAGCAGTCAAACAAAGCGATGCTGAGGGGTTGAAAATTAAGCACCATTCAACAAGCCAGCGGTAAGTGATGGTCATTAGTTGTTGGTAGGGTCAGCGTCGGTAGATCACCATGCTTAATAATCTGACATGTCCATTTATGATATGTGCAGCATATACAAAAGACTAGTGAATACATTCTTGCATTGTTGGGGAGTCAAGCTTACAGCGCCAAAGCCATTCCAAAACGCGGCTTGATGATTTCTTGTGCTGGTGTCAGGTGGTACAAGCAGGATGAACTTTATTGCGACCGTCCAGTGTACCAAGAGAAACGAGGAGATAAATGGAGCGAGAACAACTGGATGTTTTTTGATGCTTCTGATTCGAAATGGAAACGTCGAAGATCTGTCGGCGATACTTCTGCGGGTAGAGTCTGGGAGACAACACTTCCAACATGGGCCTACACTCCAGACAGAGCACCATGGCTCAACCAGTTTGGGCACGTGATAACCAAGAAGCCCTCCTATGTGGATCGAGATGGCAATGAGCTTGATCCTGAGAAAGAGCAAGAATCTGGGTGCTGCGAAATCAACATTTTTCACAGATGATTTTTGAGAGTGTGATCCATGATGTGAGATCTATGTGTCTGCATGGAATTCTTCGTATCAACCAGGATGACTTTACATGACTTTGATGGATCATTTACAAGTTGACTTGTCTGTCTTTACAGGTGACTTTTGCTGCGCATTTCTACGTTTGATCACTGGGCCCCAGCCCAGGAATGCTTCTGGTGCTCAGGGCTGTTTCGGGAGCGTGCAGTGCCGGAAGGTTGGAAGGACCCTGACTTTCCACACAGCCGTGAGAGTCTACAAGGTTTGCCGGAGCATTTTCTTGACTGTCGATGGATCCGAGCCATTGGTATGAGCGAAAACCCAGTTCTCTTCAACACTGTTGAGCCTGCGGACGCTGTTCAAGGCAGGAAAATGTAGATTGGATCAAAATGGTCAGTCGGACACGTAGGATGAGAAGATTTCCTGAGATACTGATGGAATGAAGCTAAGTGACAGCAGCCCAAGTCAAACCCACAATTTTGATAGTGGCCACTTCCCTGTCATCATGACCATCATGGACCATCATTATTAGCCGATGTTGTTAACCAGTTTGCTGGCCATAAAATTTATAAAACCACTTTGCAATTCACCGGCAATAATGGCTGATACCAGCAATTTGTCATGACAAATCACTATCAATCATTATATTCCTTGATTGACCATTCATCAACCAACCATCTTCAAATCCAACTAATCACTGGTCTAACCAGCGGCAACCATTGATTCACCATCAAATACAGCATCATGAATCACACAAATCCACCATTAAGCCTTAGGACTGGGAACCATTCTCACGATGCTCATTAATTAAGCATGTCATAATCCTACTGGTTAACCATCGCTGGGACAGCGCTGGCAGGCGCTCTGGGTGACTGTTGGTTGATCGCGGCCATTGCGGCAGTGGCAGAGTTCCCATCCTACTTCAAGGATCATATTTTCGTGACCCAGGAGACAAGCGGGGTGGTGAACATTGGTGGTTCACCATGGTTTGCGTGATGATTAGTGATGGTTCATCAACAATGAAGTGATGGTGAGTATGATGGTTAGTACAATGATTGGGTCATGATGGTTAGTGACATTTGGCTCTAAGCCCCAACCGTACCCGTGCAAACAGGTCCTGCTACTTGCATTTGTGGCGAACTGGAGAACCCCCCAAAGAATTGATGCCTTTCATAGCGAAGTCCATTGTACAGCTCAGGAGATTCCAGAAGATGGAAAGTATGAGATCAAACTATTTGATCCTGAATCCAAAGAGTGGCAAATTGTAACAGTTGATGATTATCTACCAGTCCATGAGATCAAAGCCGGTACCGAGAAGGGCAAATTGAAAGCTTTCTTGGCTGCAGTGCCTGATGGGCAGATGAGCATTGCGTTAGTGGAAAAGGCTTTCGCTAAGCTCTATGGAAACTATGGAAAGCTCGAAGGAGGCCATGCAACAAATGCTTGGCTTCAACTGACTGGCTGTGATAAGACCGCTTGGATTCAGAGCCAATACAATGGAGCCGCTGTGCAATGGGTGGTGACTTCTGAGAACGGTGCCTATATGCGACAGGAGCCCAGGAGAGACAGTCCGAGGGTTGGCCGCTTGGAAAAAGGTGCTCATTTCGAGGAAGTGGAGCGTGTCGGCTCCTGGATCAAGTTCAAGAAGATCGACGGTGAGGGCCCTGAAGACACTTGCGTTTGCTCAGACAGGATATGTCATAGGATGATGAGTTCTTGGACATTAACCAGTACGTCGAAGCATCATACTAATTATCTTAGCATCGCCAATCTGTTCAGGGCTTGTCCATCACAAAAATCTTCTTGATTATACCAGATGAGCTGCTAATGCTTCCAGGATGTTCACCGTTTGGTAGCCAGGCGGTCTGACTGGGTCGTGTGGAACACTTGGACAATGCTGGTTGTACAAGGAGGATTCCGGGTGAATCTGTTGGACGATAACATTTAGATGCGATCCATGTTTCAACATGACTTCGACACTGAGGAAGGCTATCTCTTCTACTATCAGAATGGTAAGAGGGTTGCAGAGCGCACTACCCCTTTGACATGGACGGTCCGGGGTGAAGGAGAATCACGTGACATGAGCTCAGATGATGTGTGGCAAAGAATGATGGAGTATGAAAAAGCCAACTACCTCGTTTCTACCAATATGACAAACAATCGAGACGAAAGCCCTTGTGGCATGGTCAAGCGCCACGCGTACAGTCTTATGCATGTCATGGAAATTGAAGGACACAAATTGGTGTGCTCCAGGAATCCTCATGGCTTGCGTGGACTCGAATGGAATGGGCCTTGGAGTGATATGAGTGAAGAATGGGATGAGCATCCAAGTATTGCCAAGGCTGTGGAATTAGAATCCAAATTCGATGGTCTCTTTTGGATGGACTGGGAGGACTGGCAGTATGTCATGGGCGTCTTACACGTCACCAAGTGTGACATGGGTTCCAAGCGTGGAGGCTTTGCTGTGGAGATTGTGGAGGAAGATGAAGAACCTGAAGGTGCAGTCATCGGTTGCTCCGGTCTCGATGTTGCTTGGAACGATCCACAGACAGTGACTGAAGGCATCTTGGTCAATCCTGGGGATCGGGACTACACACTGCAGAACATCCCTCAGATGCTTCTGGGTGGAACTTATTGGGGAACGAAGCCCTGGCCTTCAGCCGGCACTTGGACTGTCGAATATACAGCTCCTGTGAAGTTGTATGTATGGGTCATGAAGAAAGGCACCAAGTACAATGCAGGAGTAGATGAAGTTCTTGGGGCAGATGGCTGGGTCGCTGAAGATACTTCTGCCCCGTTGCTCCCTCTCCAAAGAGAGTGCGATGCCGCCTTTTTCCAGCGAAGTGATGGGCCCCCACTCAGCGTGTGGAGCCGAAGCTTCCAGGACGGCTCCTCCTATGAGATCCAAACCAATGACCTCATGGTTGGTGGAGTGATTGCATTTCCAGAGTGATTGCCACGCTTGAAAGATATCCAAATTGTCTTACGGCGATAAAGAATGATATGATGTTTTCAATTTTTAAAGGAGACCAAATTCAAGTGGTCATGGCGTCGGCGTAGTCATGACAAAATCAATACGTTGCATGTCCAAGCCTTTGCAAAGCAAAGGCTTGAAGGCATTCCGAGAGGGACATCCCCGAATGGCAGCAAATCAACTTCTAAAAACATACCAAGCTCAGCCATAAGTCATAGGGAAAAGCATCATTTGACCCTCCAAAGGAAGTCCACAAAGTGGCCGGAGTCAAGAAAAGGCGCGCTCTCAGCAATGCTCAATCCACAAGGCTAGCTAGCATTCAAAGTTATTATGTCAAAGCAAATCGTTCTAACTCTCTTGACATCAGTCTATCAGTTTGATTTCTTTGATTTCATTGATTTCATTGTGTATATCGAGAATCACTTCGACATGCTTCAAAGCTTTCCACTCAGCAACCCACATAGCCAGTGTTTGTAAAGAATGATGTTGAAGGCAACTCAAGGCAAGTTGGTAATGTCATCGCATTTTCAGTCATGTAAGCTGGGTGCCAAAGTACATTGTGTCAGGTTCCTTAGTTTCAAAAAGTATGACCAGAGGTCCCTGAGCGACTGTGAGGTGGCCGCTGTCGCACAGTACGTAGCCCTGGCCGTTGTTCCACCCAGGTGACTGGTCAGTGCATCTGCAAGCTCTCAAGCGGATGGTGAATACTTCAATGCATGCCATGTTTTCAGTATCGATTTCAGCAAAGATTTTGTTTGCAAACCTTGGGACCACAGCTGAACCAGAAACGGATTTTGAGATCTTGTCATCCAACTAGTCCCGGTATTACTTGTCCAACTGTTGAAAGTCGCTGCACGAGGCAGGAACGCTTTGTATTGAGGGGTGGAGCTAAGATGATGTGAAGCTTCCAGCAGAGACAGAGCCAAGATGATGTCAATGCTTTCAGTTTCCTGGACATGGGTCTGTTGCGTATCTCCAAAGCATTGACGGTTTCCAAATGGTTCGTGGTCAATTTTGAAATACCCTTTGTTGGATCAAGAAGCTACCCAATGCAATATACTACAACATGATTATCTTTAACAAATCTTCGAGGCTAGATATGTCTCCCGCATTGTTTTGGTGTTATTGTGCTCCTTGATGCTCCTTGTGGTTCTTATTATTTGTTGCATGATATGGTTTTTGTTGCTGCTGTTAATGTTACTGGTTGAGAGTCGGCTCATGCTGGTAAACCGTGATGGTCAACTACGGTGAACCATGGTGGTCCATGGGGGCAAACTTTGTTGATGGGTCATGGTTATAGCTATGGTTCAATGAATGGTACACTTTAGAGTCTTTTAGTCAAACGACCAACAACTATGTACTGGCAGCTGACTTCGCATGTTCACTGCTTGAAAACAATATTTGGAATGATTGGTTCACATGAGCAACATGTGTTTGGATGGGGTCTTGGCCCATTCGCCAAGGATCATGATAATCATAGCAATTGAGCCACCAATAGTCTCTGTGCAGGTCAGTCATATACCTTCACCAAATGGCAGTGCGTCAAAGCCCTGTAGCCTTGGCTCCCCTATCATCAACCATTGCTTTCCGATTATTGTTGGTTACTATCCCCCATGATTGGTTGGTTAATACTGACCCATAGCCGACTCTCTGATGAATTTTCCGCAGTAAGGAACTGCCTAAGGAACTGCCTAAGGAACTGCCTAAGGAACTGCCTAAGGAACTGCCTCAAAGCTTCACGATGGACCTCAACAGCCCCTTGGTTCTCCCCATTTCCCACGTCATCGCTGTCTTTCGCGGCTGGTCAGGCTGCAGATCCAAGTCCCAGGGCGATGGTCAGGTCTCACCATGGGGCTTCCGTTGCGCCAATTAGCAGCCTTAACTACCTGGTTTAACAAGCCGCCTAGTCTACCTTGACGGCAATGACAAGCTCAGAAACATAATGTGACCATTGCTGACCGTATAGTACTCAAATGGCTTACAATCGAAGCAGAGATGTAAGGAGGTCACCTTTTTGCCATGTTGTCAAGCGAGGGCTCGTAGAATGCTTTTGTGGTTCCCGCGAAGTCACAGCCTTTGTAGTAGCATTTTCTCGTAGTCAACAACTGATATGTAGTTTGCTGGAAAACCTTAACAGAGCTGAACAAAGCATAATGCTTGCATCATGCTCAGGCTGATGTCGCCATGGATGCAATCTAAAGGTTGTGGCACAAAAGTTGCATGCCATGGGTTAAGTGAAGACAAATTGCATAGCCACAGTTGCAACGATGGGTACAATCCAAAGCTCAGACTTGTTGGGCTGGTTTGGTGTGGTTTGGTTTGGTTCTATGTTTGCCTGTTGTGCCAGGTTTCCGCGTTTCGAAAGGGGAAGATTAGGCGCCGTGGCAGGGGACCTTCAGGGTCCTGTTTGGTGTTCCGCTTCAACGTTTGTTGTTTTTCGCTCTTTAATCTGTAGGGGACTAGGGACCTTTCTGGTAGGTGACCTTAGGGGAACCTGTAACGTTTTTAATCATCACTTCAGTTCAAACAGCGGGACAATCTCATGATACCACTATAATCCTAATCAGTTTGACATTAACTATCAGGTCGTTTTCCTCGATTCATGTACATATATACATATTTTGATTGTAATCCAGTGATCATTTTGCCTATTCATTGAATCAAAATGATCAAGATTCATGGAGAAAATCCCATCAAATTCAATGATTTTCCCATTTTTGCCATGCAACAAGTTGTTTTTTGTCCCATGTTTTGGCTGGCCAACTGAGAAATCCAAGTGCATGGCCACTCCACCCGCCAGGTCACTGTGGTGGGCAACGTCAGAGAATTTTGGATGGGCCAAGACTTGGGGAGCAGCCAGAAACTTAGCGTTGTAGATCTTTGTAGGCTTTCTTGGAAGGTAGATTGACATTTTTTATCCGCTAAAACTTAAGGTTTCAGCAGGGAAATTATGTTAAGCCACAAGGAATAGGACGTGAGGTGCAGATGGAGCCTGGTAGACCGAATTCGGATGATTGCCGTTGCCGCCAAGCGCAGGCCATTTTTCTGAACTGAGAGTTGGGAAGAAACCCAAAGCTGGAAACAAACACTCGTCCGCACACAACAGGAACAAAAGCCTACAGGGTCAGAATCTTTGGGAACCATGGCTACTATGCCAAAAGCTACCCATTTTTTGGGTTCAGGACGCCCCTGGGTACTGTGTTGACTCAGGAGAGCTGCCACTGCTGGAGCCATTTGAGGGTCTTGGAGGTGAAGTGCAAGTGGGCTTCTCACAGTGGACTTCATGGGGCTTGGGCCATGGATTTCCAGCCTTCTAACTCTATGCAGGGTGAACACCATGCAATCATAGAAATTTGCAACCCATTAAGCACTCTACTGCAATTCAGCGGGTGTCAAGAGTGCATGGTTCACGCTAGACTTGATGCTGCCACATGCTTCTGAATCAGGTAGATTGAAGAGTCATGAAGACTTTCTGATGTTCAATTGTTTAGGGTATTGAGGATGTTTGCAACATGCTACCTCAATTCAAAAGGCATGGTCCTGTTTTTCAGGACGACGTGGCGTGTTGCAATTTTTCTTTGTGCATGTGGCTGCCAATATCATTGTCAGCGGTTGCCATGCTGCTGGCAGCTGCAGGCTATACGAGATAGTGGTGGCGTGTAGAAAGTGGAGCTGATACGAAGTGAGGCGACGTTGTTGGAGACAGGAACGTGATGATGCTGTGCCTAATGGTTGAGACATTATCCAGGCTACGAGGCTCTGATCATCAACAGCAATTCAAAATAGAAAACAGAAGCACATGGATAGATTCAACTCACAATAATGAAGTGTAGGGCAGATTAGATGCATAGTATATACAGCATTCAGCAAAGTATATCATCATCATCATCATCATCATCATCATCATCATCATCGTCATCATCGTCATCATCGTCATCATCATCATCATCATCGTCATCATCGTCATCATCATCATGATCATCACCATCATCATCATCATCACCATCATCATCATCATCATCATCATCGTCATCATCGTCATCATCATCATGATCATCACCATCATCATCATCATCATCATCGTCATCATCATCATCATCATCGTCATCATCATCATCATCACCATCACAATCCTCCTCCTCCTCCTCCTCATCATCATCATCATCATCGTCATCATCATCATCGTCATCATCATTATCACCATCATCATCACCATCATCCTCCTCCTCATCACCAGCATCATCATCATCACCAGCATCATCATCATCATCATCATCATCATCATCATCATCATCATCATCATCATCATCATCATCATCATCATCATCATCCTCATCCTCATCGTCATCATCATCACCAGCATCATCATCATCATCATCATCATAATCATCATCATCATCATCATCATCATCATCATCATCATCATCATCATCGTCATCGTCATCGTCATCGTCATCGTCATCGTCATCAACTTATTCTTATTACGAAAATTCTCTGCCAGAAATGTGTGCTCTTTCTAGTCTTCTTATTGTTGCTGAAATGCCAATCCCAGGATCAAGAATCTCAAAGGTTTCAGACGATCGGGTGGTTTGAGCTATCACGAGCCTTCTGTTTTCATCAACGAAGAAGTTGATATAAAGTCGCCTCAAATATTGGATTATTCAATTCCCCCGTTCAAATGCGAAAAGGCTGCAATTTCAGTGCAAAATCATCACTTTCGCAGAAAAAAAGACCAACACATCCATAGATAGACTTACATAGACACATGATACACGGTTGATGGGGTTGACCCCGTCCATGTTTTGGCAATGGAGGGATACCTAACAATGACTTCAGCTTCAGAACATCCCATGGCTTGTGCAGGTTGCCGTGCGGCTTCAGCATTGCTGCGAAGGGCACCTGCCTCACAGTGACGTAGTTTGATTCGGAGGCCGCAGCTGGGTGGCCATCGTTGCTCTTGGAGGAGTCATCACCAGGGTTGCAGCTGCAAGGATCCAATTGTGCGAACGATAGTCTCACCCTAGCTTTGAATGCAAGGATCGCCTCAGGTCTTGGCAGGTCCAAGGTCTGTTCTGCATTGGTTCCCCCAAGCTGCTGGTGTCACACTGACTCTGCTGACCTGGGCACGGCGGAAGGCCTTCGAGGGATTAGAGACGTTCAGCGGCGAAGCGATGGGGAAAGGCGACAGATTTGCGTCGTGAAGGATTCGACAGACAGATGATTCGTTTGATGTGGTCGATCCATGATGATTTATTTGATGATGTGGGGCTTTATCCTAAGATGGTGGCAAAGCTGCTTGGTTGTCAAACTCTGATGGAGAGACCCATCTCATTGCGTGCAACCAACGAATCGGCTGGTTGAATGGTGATATTAACCAATGAACCATGGGGGTTTAGACCCGCTAAGTAATCTGGAGTTGCTCAAATGGTCAGCAGCCAAGACTTAGTGCCCAACACCAAAAACAAAGATCACAGCTGCTTGGGGCCAGTGGCACTGGCCGGGATTCTGAAGAGGCAGAACCTTTGTTGAAAGATGACCAACCTACTTTTATAATCTTTTATACATTTTTACACCCATTTTCCTTGGCAAACAAATTCTAAATGCTTGCCTAGAATTTGAGCCTGGCCTTGAGTTGAGTGCTGATGTTGGTGGTTTTTCAAAAGTTGGTTTCGACAGGTGCCAATGCTTGATGCTTTTTGCGCCTGGTTGAACGAGGGGAGGAACCCATATTTTTCCACAATAGAAGTAATGGAGGAGGAACTCAGGATCACGAAATGATCTTGGGACAAATGTCGCAAACGCAACTGCAATCTTTTTCAGCTCGTAGTATTTTAGGAGAAGACACCGCACGCGGTCGAAAAAGATGATCCAATACACGGATAGTGGGCTGGACAGCAGACTCCTTTTTGTCGAGTATGACTCGTGGCTGGGACACTACGAAATTCTAAAAGAGTTTGGAGCAGTGGCCGACTGCATCGAATTTTGCGATGCTCATCCAGGGGCTGTGAACAACCGAAAATTGAACTTGCAAGGCAACACGATGCTACACCAACTGGCCTTTTGGGGTTTTGACAATAGCCGTGTTGCTGGAGTGGTGGAGCGTTTCAAACAACTGGGAGCCGATCCGAGCCTTCGCAACTATGAAGGGAAAAATGCCATCGAAATGGCAGAGAGCCAAGGGCACAACGGCACTGCTGAGGTCATTCGAAGTGTCTTTGACTTCGACCATTTTGGGCAGCACAAAGCAGAACTCCTCACCCACGCCCATCGTGGTGACTTCGGACGAGTTGTGAAAATTCTGAAGGAGAAACCTCATTTGCGACATCTTCAGGGAAACAGAGGCTGGTCAGTCTTGCACCAGGCAGCTTTCCACAGATGCTCAAGTTCCCTGTTGGCACGCCTGATGGACGTGTATGAAGTTGGTGCAGACTTGAAGACACACGATGGTGAGACTGCAAAAGACATCCTGCGGCAGCAAGATCCACACCATCCATACCTGGCAGTTGTGGGAGGTCCGCCTGCACCTCTTCGTGTTGGTTGCAAAGTGGTGGTTGCTCCCTCCAGTGAACAAGGTCGATTGCAGTCGTTTGATGATGATGGCCGCGTGTCCATTGCACTGGACACTGGAGCAACCCAGCTTTTTGAGCGATGGTGTTTGCAACGCTTGCCAGATGCCACTGAAAGCCCCAGCGGACAGGAGACCATGTGTTGCATTTGTACAGAAGAGGTCCCACCTCGATGGAAGTTGGGCTGCGAGCATCTCATGTGTGGAGAATGTCGGATTGCATGGATGTGGTCACAATACAACGTAGCTGCCTTGCCTTTGCGATGCTCCTTCTGCGAGGAAGTGTGCCCCCTAGAAGTCCCAGAGGGAATGGGGCGCGCAATCACTCACTATTGGGAGCAAATGAAGCAGAGCTTCGGAACAGAGATGACATTCCCAGCCTTCATGCGGGCTCTGGCGTCTCGTTTGGAAGAGCTGGGAGATGTAGAGACTCGGGTGAGCTATGTTTGGCAACTGGTGAGTGCGCCACATCCGCCAGTCACAATTGCTTATTGTGATGTGTCTCGGCAAGCCATTGCAGAGTCTAGTGATGAAATGTGAAAATACCTCCCTAGAGAATTTGGTATTTTGAAGTTACAAAAGCTATCGCAGGCTCCGCGAAGCTTCCAGCGAACCAAGTTAGCTAAAGGGACCTAGGCCGTTGTAGTTGTGGCCATATGCTGCTACAGGATGTATGTATACCGTATACCCATACAAAATCACATATATAACTTCATGTCGATATAGGTTTTTTCGTTTCGTTGTTATTTTGTGCGTGACCACGGTTTCTCCCAGGTTCGTGCTCCAGCCATGCGGGCATGTCCGCATTGCGGCGTGGTCATTGCGTATCTCTCAGACTGCAAACATATGTGCTGCGCGAGGCACTGGATGCGGCATGTTGTTTGTCGAAATTGGGCATCATCAGTGACTAACAAAGCGTCCCTAGCATTCAGCACGTACCTAACATTTTGTTTCATACTTGGAGTAGTGGTTCTTTCACACTGCTAGTGATGCCATATTTCATACTTCCACATGTTTCCTGATGGAGTCACAGAGTCACTTTGGTGCTTCTCATGCTTCACACCCGAGTCACATGTCTTGGTGGCAGTTGTGGACGATCCTTTTGCTGGTTGTGCCTGCGATCCGAAAATGAACATCAAGGTGCAGGCCTGGACACGTGCAGCTGTTAACTATTTTTGACAACTGACACCATCAAAATTCCCCTGACCTTTGCGGCCTCCAGATTGGAACATCACCATTGGGTGCGCAGTGGCACCAACCCAGAGCGAGCAGCAGATTCGCTCTATCCTGGAGAGGCGCGATTCTAGGCACGGCGTGTCTTGCTTCCCTTGCACCCCTTCAACCTTGTCTCAAAGCCACTCTCACATGAAACCGTTTGCCAGTTCAGTGCGTCCTTGCTAGACCTGATACTGTAGTGGGTGGAACGGTGGAATAGTGTATTGCACAGTGGGTTCTAACTTTGTGTCACATTGAGCTGTTTAAGTCAATTCTGTTTGACCAGCAGGCATCAGTGAGACTGTGCCAGCAAGCAGCCCCAGGAAAAATTGGAAGACCGCAGTAAATGTTCCCAAGTCCAGCCAATCTGCTGCACAAATGTGCACAGATGGGCTCTTTTTTGCGCCGGCTCGCTTTGCACAGGTCTAGTTGAGACAAGTCTTGAGCCGCACTGCCTTGCCTTGAGAGAAGAAAAAGCATTTGTACCGTAGGAACATTGTTCGTATTTGAGACTACTGCCTTGCTGCCCCAACACCTGCTCCGGATAAACTAAGCACGTGGTTTGCAGTGCAAAGATTGCCTTGAGTCCAAGCACCTGATGAAGCCCTAGACAAACCATCCTGGATGTAGGTGACTGTTGCGACAGCGAAGTTGGAACCACAGCGGGGAAACTCAGACACTGTGCAAAGCGAAGTTTCTAGGAGACATTGAAGTCAGCCTTTGTGAGCTCCCCAAGACAGCTACATCCTCGTATTGCACTCGCGCTTTCATTTGTTTTCTTCTGAAATATCTCTGATGTCACACTGATGTTTGGTTTCTTTTTTTCTTCGCAAATTTTGTTCACGTTTTGATATAGCGAGGGCCTCGAGCCTGCGACCATGACCCAAACGCCAAGTTCTGGAAAGACGATCGATAAAAAATGCAGTCAAGGCAACAGTACAATGCAGCGGGAACCCTTGCCAAATAGTACCGAAATATATACTCAACCAGATGTTTTTGGAAACTATTCTACTTCAACACGAATCATGTTCTTGTTTGGCACCCAGGATCTTTGCCAGGATCCGAGTGAAAGGCAGGATTGAAGTGATCACAGGATGCCTGTTCGATGTTCAATGCCTGATTTTGGAGGTCCCAAGGAATGTTGAGGTGTGGATGTTCAGTATCCGACTTTGATCTTTTAGAGGATTTTGCTGTGAGATCAGTAAGCAAAAAAAATGACTAGATTTACTCCGAGTCGTTTTGTTCTAGAGGACACGCGTCCGTGCATGTGATATTGTTACCTCGTGTTTCACCTCATGTAAGAGTGAAATAAGTCGATTGGATATGACATGACATGCCTCTTGAAAGCTACACCAAGTGTCTCAAACGCAGGGCCCCTCCCACCTGGTGCAATGGAGAGTCAGACCTTCTGACCTTGGTGGGGCCCCCCGAAGCTGGGTGCTTGGGTACCTGTGGTCGCATCCTGATGTCATGTCATGTTCGAAGTCATTTTGAGTTTGCAAATCACACTGAGTTGTAAAGGATTGCTGGGCTCAGGAGTGGGTTTGAGGACCAGGGAAGAGGATCAAATTTGCATAGGGAATAGCGGTTGATATTGGTTACTAGTGCCACTGAACAAGGGTTGGTTTCTCGACCAAGTGCAAGGGATAGCCTTGGCTTCCCAACAGTTCATGCTTTGCCCCTCACCAACCTTCACCGAAGATGCATCCACGACCAGGCCTCCAAAGGATCAGTTCAACAGTGGTGATGGTCAGCAACTGTTAAACCCGTGCATAGTGGTTAGCAATAGGGGATAATCACCAACAATAGTGATCAAAACAGCTATGGGTGTCATGGGATTTTCTATGGTGAAGAACTGGTGAAACATGTTGTTAAGTATGGGGAATAACCAACAAAGATAGCTGGTTCATGAAAGTTGGTTGATAAAAGCCTCATATGGGTTTGATCGACCAAGCAGACATGTTCAATGGTAGTGTACATCTAAATGGTTAGTTAGCAATGGTTAATATGTCAGCAATGGTCAACAATGGTTGGCAAACAATGGTTAGCCATGGTTGTGATTCACTGTGCTTGGTTAAACAACTGTTTGGCTGTGCATAGTTGCAAGTGAATTGTGGATATGTTTGGGAAATGATTTGTAAGAAGACTAGTAAAAAGGTCCATACTGACAAACCATGGTGAATCAATGTTGTTGTATAATTATCAAGCAAATTAATAAACACATTTGTGATGGTTAATTAATGCACGCTGATACGAGGACATGATTAGAAACAATAGCAACAAGCCTATGACAAGAGCAACAGGTTTATCGAAACTGCAAAAGGGAACTTAGAAGTCTATGATGTGTTGACTGCCAGTTGATGTATCAACCCGATGGCATGAACCCCGCAAGCCTAAAGCCTAAACAAGAACTCTGTATTTGACTTTTAAGATGTGAGTCCATTCTCATTACTTCATTATTACTGATGATCATTGGTTACCAGCCATTGGTAACCATTGTGATTGGCAGATCAACTTACTATTATCAATCGTTAATTCATCAAAACATCTTAATTACCACCACTCAACTAATTATCAACTGATTTACCGACTAATCATCAACTAATATCTCGTTATGATTATATATAATCAACTAGTTTACCAGCCAATCATCAACTAATTTCAGACATAATTAATCACCTGCCTATTCTCACAAGCCATGGTCAGGAGGTGGCCAAACCGCGCCACGCTGGGGCGAACTTCCCAGCCATGGTGAGGAGGTGGCCAGACCTCCTCACCATGACTGGGAAGTGCGCCCCCGGCGTGCTGGGGCGGGTCGAGAGGTGGCCACACATCGAGGCAGCGATTTTCACCAGGCGCACAAACGCATTCCATGCCTGGCGAGCGCTGAATCCTGTTCGAATGAGAAGCCTGTGTTTTCTGCATCTATGGGTGTCTGTGCAATCATGCGGAATCTGTATTGAATCACATTGAATCTGTACGATTTCCCTTTCATTTTAACAGTCGATTGATGTCCGGAAAAATCATTATCGATGTGCAAGAACTTCCTGGGCCTTTTAGCCAAACACAACACTGGCGCACCTTCGTAGGGCTGGGGTCTTCGAAACAGGCCTGTCGCCGTCGTGTTGTTGTTGTTGTTGTTGTTGTTGTTGTTGTTGTTGTTGTTGTTGTTGCTGCTGCTGCTGCTGCTCCTGGCGCGGCTGCTGCTGCGCTGTGCCGGTGTCGCTCTTGCTAGTGCTGTTGACGCCGTTGTGTGGGCATGCTCACGTTCCTGCGTTCCCGGCACTCTGCGCCGGATGTTGATGCTACGTCGCGCGTTGGGTGTTTGTGTGGGCTATGGTGTCGTTTTAAAATTTGCTTGCGCGCTTCGCCTGACATGGATGCTGCGTCCTTCTCTTGTCAAGGTATTTTGGTCCGATGGCGAAACAATGGGTAACCCGGGCGACTTGCTAATCTTGCACGCGCCCGTTGCGTGGAACAAAGGTGAATAGTGAAGAAGGTTACCTGAAACCGCTGCACAATCCTCTGCCGTCGTTGATTGTTGGTTGTTCGTTGTTGGTTGTTGGTTGTTGGTTGGTGGTTGTTGGTTGTTGGTTGTTGGTTGTTGGCTGTTGGCTGTTGGCTGTTGGGTTGTTTGTTGTTTGTTGTTTGTTGTTTGTTGTTTGTTGTTTGTTGTTTGTTGTTTGTTGTTTGTTGTTTGTTGTTTGTTGTTTGTTGTTTGTTGTTTGTTGTTTGTTGTTTGTTGTTTGTTGTTTGTTGTTTGTTGTTTGTTGTTTGTTGTTTGTTGTTTGTTGTTTGTTGTTTGTTGTTTGTTGTTTGTTGTTTGTTGTTTGTTGTTTGTTGTTTGTTGTTTGTTGTTTGTTGTTTGTTGTTTGTTGTTTGTTGTTTGTTGTTTGTTGTTTGTTGTTTGTTGTTTGTTGTTTGTTGTTTGTTGTTTGTTGTTTGTTGTTTGTTGTTTGTTGTTTGTTGTTTGTTGTTTGTTGTTTGTTGTTTGTTGTTTGTTGTTTGTTGTTTGTTGTTTGTTGTTTGTTGTTTGTTGTTTGTTGTTTGTTGTTTGTTGTTTGTTGTTTGTTGTTTGTTGTTGGTTGTTGTTGTTGTTGATTGTTGGTTGTTGTTGTTGTTGTTGTTGTTGTTGTTGTTGCTGTTGTTGTTGTTGTTGTTGTTGTTCGTTGTTCGTTGTTCGTTGTTGGTTGTTGGGCGTTGGTTGTTGGTTGTCGGCTGTCAGTTGTGGGTTGTGGGTTGTGGGTTGTGGGTTGTGGGTTGTGGGTTGTGGGTTGTGGTGGTTGTTGTTGTTGCTGTTGTTGTTGTTGTTGTTGTTGTTGTCGTCGTTGTTGTTGTTGTTGTTGTTGGTTGTTGTTGTTGGTTGTTGTTGTTGGTTGTTGTTGGTTGTTGTTGTTGTTGGTGGTGGTGGTGGTGGTGTTGTTGGTGGTGCCGTGGTTGTTGCTTTTGTTGTCGGTGCCTGGACTAGACTCCGACTATGTCCTGTGGACCTTCGAAGGCCAGTTCTTCGGAGCGAAGGTCCAGGTGACCTTCGGCGGAGACACTGGCCTTCCCTTGGGCTGCCTGGTTGTGCAAGCGGGCGAAGGCTTCAGGCAAGTCAAAGCTGCCGCCAGCATGCCGCGCAGCAGCGCTGCGGAGGGCTTGCTGGCAGGCTCGGAGGACAGCTTTGGTTCGGGTTGTCCACTGAAATGGAATACACTCAGTGGTCGCTCTGCTTTCATCTTGCTTCTGTGTCTGTGTGGCGAGTCTTGCAGTGTTCGCAGTCTTTTCCACATGGTAAATTCAGATATTGGATTTTCAGCCAAGTGGGTTAATCGCAGGACACTGCGAGGACCCTTGGTGTAAAGGTGTTTGCAACGTTGATGTATGCGATCCAGCGTATGAGCCCAGAGCGGCCCTGCTCAAAGGCGAGCAGAGATGAAAAAGGCTGCCGCGCAGAGTTCAGGTTTATCGTTGCCCTGTGATCATGTTGTATTGTTTCAGGAATGGCAGGCCTGGGTGAACATGCATATATCATATCACATGGGGATCGCGTCAATCAGTGTTGTAAAATTTGGCCGAAGGGCTCTTGATCCAAAAAGGCAACGTTCATTTTCTTTCCGAACCCTGACCCGCCCTGTTATAATATGGTCCCCATGTGGGGTATCCCTTTAATTTGAAGTCGACGCCGTGGGTGGGGCATTGTTTGCTTTGCATGATCATGTATCATGTATCATGTATCAGGGAAGGCCTTTTCTACATTGATGTCAAATCAGGTTGGTTTGAGCTTCAATGTGATGGTTAATAGCAGGACATTGCGAGGACCTTTGGTAAAGGCATTTCGCAAGTTGATAATTGTAACACAGCGTCTTCGCCGGTCTGGCTCAGCTTTGAGTGAGGCGAGCAGAGATGAAAAAGGCTGCTAAACAGAGCTCAGGTTTAATGTTAACTAGTGATCATGTAATCGCAAATTTTTCATACTCAATTTTGAGTAATTTTTTTTGATTATCTTCTTGTCTGCTGTATTGATGTTTGATATGTACGCGGGCATTGATATCATCTTGTGTTTTAATGATTTGTCATGGTTGTGTCGGGGGCTAAATGGAGTTTTTTGGTTCTTTGGGCTTTTGGTGGTGATCGGTACTTGCCCAAAAGGCGCAACTTGTGGCGGCGACAAATTCTGCAGGGCCACGGCGAAAAATGGGAGGCTGGAGAAGCTCCCGGTGACGAGGCGCTGCGATTGTGCAACGCATCAGCCAGATACTGACAACAAGTGGAAAAAATATAGAATATAGATTTTTATAGGTACTGACAAGTTTGAATGCAGATGTGGCCTTTCTTGCTTACTATTGGCTTCCTCATTTGCTTTGTTTGGGGCATTTGAACAACCGCTTCTTGTTTTCTCCTGATTCATATTTGATTTTGTCATGGATTGGTTTCGAAGCTACCAGGAGTCACGCCCGCAACGGCGTTGGGGGAAGGAGAAAGAGGCTGAGCCGTCGGCCGTGAGGGCGGGCTTTGCTGCCTTCCGTCGTCGTAGCGAGCTTAGGTGCGAAATGTGACCAGCTTCGTGATTTTTCAACAGCGTGGCTTCCAGGCATGAGCCAGGAAAGCGCGAAGCGGATGAGGGAGGCCGGGAAGAGGCGAGCCAGTTTGGCGGTTGAAAGCAAGCAGCAGATGCCGGCAGGATCGAGAATTCAATGCTTGGATTGGCGCGCGCCGGGTCTTGGCCACAGGCGGTGGCCTTCTGGCCATGCAAAACATGTTATAGCTTGTGTGCCAACACGTGGAGCTGTTGGGAGTCTCACATGGGCTTCTTGCTTCGCGCGTGATGTGTTGTCGAAGCGGGCTGCTCTTGGAACTGGGTGATCTTTCGTAATCAATGCTGTCATGACAGCAGCCTGTTATTCGAGATCGGCAAAAGCAAATGGCGTTTCGTATTGAGGCGGCCCGCCGAGCAATTGCGGCGGCCCAGGCGGCAAGGCCTCGGCAGGGTCCTCAAGACTCGTCGTCCCCCCTTTCTTTTCGCGCTATGTGGTGATCTATGTCTTTTTGGCTGAGGGTGGTGAAAATCCAGAAGTCGCTCAAGCCAAGAAGCGAGTTTACGCCTTGGAATTTTGCAGCATTTCTTTGTTCACGTGAGAGCTTGGAAGAATTTCCTGGTGGACAATTCCGGTACACTGAATTCATCGCGCTTGGAAGGTGCTCGAGCGATTCCAAGAACTGGGAAACCTGGAGCCGAAAGACTTGCGAGCCAAGGAACGTGAATGTGTTTAAGCGCCTTGTGTTTTTGAGATCAGCTTTAATGTTAAGTAGTGACCGTGTAAGCGTAATTTTTTTCATATTCAAATTTTTCCCCAACAGCGTAAGCTTATGGGGTCTTCAGCCCAGTTAAGCTCCGGTGTGAGCCGGTGCAGCTTCCAGCCTCAGGTTCCGGTGGTTCCAGAGGTTCTGGAAGGTTCCGGGGAGTTGCGGCGCAGTTGCCAGGCAAAATTGCGGAAAGTTCCCCGTGCAGATGGTAGGCCAGGTTCCAGAAGGTTCCGCAGGGTTACGGAAAGTTCCGTTCCGGGAAGGTTCCAGGAGTTTTGGCCCAAAGGTTCCAGAAGGTTCCGGGAAGGTTCCGGGGAGTTCTGGCGCAAAGGTTCCAGAAGGTTCCGGGAAGGTTACGGGGAGTTCTGGTGCAAAGGTTCCGGAAAGTTCCGGGAAGGTTCTGGAGGGATCTGGCGGGAAGGTTCTGGAGGGATCTGGCGCAAAGGTTTGGCGCAAAGGTTCCAGAAGGTTCCATGAAGGTTCCGGGGAGTTCTGGTGCAAAGGTTCCAGAAAGTTCTGGGAAGGTTCCCGGGGGGATTTGGCGCAAAGGTTCCATAAAGTTCCGGGAAGGTTCCAGTGACTTCTTTCGCAAAGGTTCCAGAAGGTTCCGGGAAGGTGCAAAGGTACCAGAAGGTTCCGGGAAGGTTCCGGGGAGTTCTAGCGCAAAGGTTCCAGAAGGTTCCGGGAAGGTTCCGGGGAGTTCTAGCGCAAAGGTTCCAGAAGGTTCTGGGAAGGTTGTGGAGGGATCTGGCGCAAAGGTTCCAGAAGGTTCCGGGGAGTTCTGGCGCAAAGGTTCCGCAAGTTTCCGGGAAGGTTCCGGAGGGATCTGGCGCAAAGGTTCCAGAAGGTTCCGGGAAGGTTCCGGGCAGTTCTGGCGCAAAGGTTCCAGAAGGTTCCGGGAAGGTTACGGGGAGTTCTGGTGCAAGGGTTCAGGAAAGTTCTGGGAAGGTTCTGGAGGGATCTGGCGGAAAGGTTCTGGAGGGATCTGGCGCAAAGGTTCTGGCGCAAAGGTTCCAGAAGGTTCCATGAAGGTTCTGGGGAGTTCTGGTGCAAAGGTTCCGGAAAGTTCCGGGAAAGTTCCGGGGAATTCCGGCAGGCTCCAGAAGGTTCCGGGCAGGTTCCGGGGAGTTCTGGTGCAAAGGTTCCAGAAAGTTCCGGGAAGGTTCCGGGGATATTTGGCGCAAAGGTCCCATAAGGTTCCGGGAGGATTCCGGTGACTTCTTTCGCAAAGGTTCCAGAAGGTTCCGGGAAGGTGCAAAGGTTCCAGAAGCTTCCGGGAAGGTCCCGGGGAGTTCTAGCGCAAAGGTTCCAGAAGGTTCCGGGAAGGTTGTGGAGGGGTCTGGCGCAAAGGTTCCAGAAGGTTCCGGGAAGGTTGTGGAGGGGTCTGGCGCAAAGGTTCCAGAAGGTTCCGGGAAGGTTACGGAAGGTTCTGGAGGGTTCCGGTAAGTTCGTGCAGATGTATTATAAGGCAAAGTTCCGGAAGGTTCCGGGAATTCGCAGTGCAGCTTCCAGTCTCAGGTTCCGAAAGTTCCGAAATGTTGTGGGGAGTTCCGATGCAGTTGCCAGTCTGGAAAGTTCAGGAACGTTCTGGCAGTAAAACATGAGATTGCGCGGAAGCAGCCTAGGCGAAATTTACACAAACTCAAGATGCCATCGTGATCATGCCTCAGATTTCTTTGTTACGTAACAATTTCCTGCGCAGAAAAATACGCGCGGAAGCATTCAGATCTGTGGCTCTTGCTGTTGGGGATACCACCTTAGCTTATATTTTGAAATCTTTTTTTGACTATCTTCTTGTTTGATGTGTTGATGTTTGATTTGGATGTGGGCGTTAATATCGTTTTTTCCCGAGAGCGCCTGCGAAGGGTGGTTCGTGAAAAGCAGCCGTATATAAACGTCTGCGCGTCAACATTTTCACATCATCACATCTGCGCATTCACATCTTCACATCATCGCATGGTACGTTTTGCTCTGGTATGTTTTGTCCCGGTACCTTTTGTCTTGGTACGTTTTGTTTTGGCGCGTTTTGTCTTGGTGCGTTTTGCTCTGGTACGTTTTGCTCTGGTAGGTTTTGTGTGGTACGTTTTGTCTTGGTGCGTTTTGCTCTGGTACGTTTTGCTCTGGTAGGTTTTTTGTTGGTACGTTTTGTCTTGGTACGTTTTGCTGCGCTACCCTCTCGCTCGGTGCGTTTTGTCTTGGTACGTTTTGTTGTGGTATGTTTTGCTTTGGTTCGTTTGAGCTTGGTAAGGGTTGCTGCGGTATACGGTTTGCTCTGGTACGTTTTGTGTTGGTACGGTTTGGCCAGGTGCGTTTGCTGTGGTAGGTTTTGCTCTGGTACGTTTTTCCCTGGTACGTTTTGTCTTGGTACGTTTTGCTCTGGTACGTTTTGCTCTGGTATGTTTTTGTTTTGGTATTGGTACATTTTGTCTTGGTATGTTAAGCTCTAGTACGTTAAAGCAGCGGTACGTTTTGGTGCGGTGCGGTGCGGTGCGGTTTGTTGCCGTGCGTTTTGCTGTGGTCAACACCTTGTGTTCTTGCATCTTCTTTATCAACCGGCTCCTCGTCGTCATTGCTTTCATCATCATCATCATCATCATCATCGTCATCATCATCATCATCATCGTCATCATCATCGTCATCATCGCCATCGCCGTCGCCATTGCCATCATCATCATCATCATCATCATCATCATCATCATCATCATCATCCTTATCATCATCGTCATCATCATCATCATCATCGTCATCATCGCCATCGCCATCGCCATCGCCATCATCATCATCATCATCATCACCATCATCATCATCATGATCATCATCATCATCACCTTCATCATCACCATCATCACCACCATCATCATCACCATCATCATCACCAGCACCATCACCATCACCATCACCATCATCATCATCATCATCATCATCATGATCATCATTATCGCTTTAATACTTGACGCTGCTATAGCATCACTTTTCTCCGTCTCGGGCCAACCGTTGTCTAGTTGTTTTAACGATTTGTCTTGGCCATGTCGTGGTCAAAATGGAGCTAGAGTTTTGCGTAGTTGGGGGAAACCGAGGCCCAAAAATTGTCGTTGTTTTTCTGTCCGCGCTCATAGGAAGACCGCCGCCTTTCAAGGCGCCAATTCAGGATACCCACTTGTAATTTAATTGCGGAGCCAATCTATTTCGTTCTTCAATCTCCGCGGAGACATGGGCCCACTGTGGCCCATCGCGACGGAATTGGTTTTCCTCCAAGTCACCATTTGAAAGAAATTTGGCTACAGCTCTTCGCAAAATCTGGCGCGTCCAGCGACGCTTTGTCTTTGTGCAAGGAGCTTCGTCGAGCCCAAAGGTTGTTTGGAGGATGCAATGCGCCGCGTGACAGAGGCTGGTTGGCGCGCCCGGCGCTCCCGAGTCTTTGCTGTTGCTGTGTGACTGGTGTGGTGTTGCCAGCTTTCGCGGTTTTACAGAAAAAGCTTCTTGGCTTGGTAGGGCGACGTCGCCAAGATGCCAGACTGTTTCAGCCAATGTTCGAGGAAAGATGTTGGCCAAAAAACATTCTGACAAGGGTTATGAGGTGAGCCTGCTCATTTGTTCTAGTTGTCATTGAATTGGAACAAAATTTAGCCGTACCCTAAAAGGTACGAATGGTTTTAGAATTTTGAGTGATGTAGGTACTAACAAATTTGAATATAGATGTGGCGTTCCTTGCTTGCTACTGAATTTGGCATTGGCTTTGTTTTGGGGCGTTTGAACAAGCGCTTCTTTGCAGGCACGCGGGAGTGAAACGATGCCGTGTGAGTGTTGGCTTGAAACCGTTTGTTTTCCCCCAATTCCTTTTTGATGTTGGCAGTTGTGTTGGGAGGGTGGCTTGTGCTTGGGCATCTTTGTCCATGAGTCCATGGATTGTTTTGCGCCCGCAGCCCGGGCCCAACGTTGCCATTGTTGAGGCACTTTGCAATATCATTTGCATGGATTCACCATGGATTCCTTGGAGTGATTGTTTCGAGAATCGTTTGAGTATAGAAATGTTTAAATATGAAAACGTACAGATTCAATATGATGCAATACAAATTCCCCATGATTGCACACATATCCATAGACTGACCAAAGTAACGTTGAGGTGTGGATGTTCAGTGTTCCACATAGCTTTCTTTTTCAAGGGGCAGCCACTGCACGTGGACCTCGTTTCAAACTGTGTCGAGTTTGTAGGTCTGAATTTTTTTCGATGCTGATGACTCCATATTGTGGCCCTTTTGCAGTCATCAGTCAGCACCATAGATGACCCAATTTACTCCGAGTGTTTTTGTTCTAGATCATGTGCTTCCGTGCATGTGATATCGGAACTTCGGTCTCACATCATGTATCATTCAGTCGGTGGATTGGATATGACATGACATGCCTTTGGAAAGCTTCACGAAGTGTGTTCAGAACGCAGGGCGCTTCCCATCTAGTGCAGTGGAGAGCCAGGCCTTCTGACCATGGTGTGGCGCCCTGAAGCCGGGTACTTGGGTACCTGTGTTACTATCCTGATGTCATGTTCGAATCATTTTGAGTTTGCAAATCACATTGGGTTGTAAAACATTGCTGGGCCCTGAAGGGGGCTTGAAGACCGGGGAAGAGGATCCAATTCGCATGGGGAATAGCGGTTGATATTGGTTATTGTTGCCACCCCAATTTGAAGGGTTGGTTTGGCCACCCAGTTCAGGGGTAGCCTTTGCTTCCCGGCGACAGTTCGTGTTTGTCCTTCAATCACGAACCAACACTGATCGGAGACAGATATTTTAGGTTTCGGTGAGGGAACGGGAAGATGCTCAATTCTTGTCAATGCTACCAGGTGGAAACATTAAGTATCATCAACTGCCGACCCATCAGAACGACCATGCGAGGTTTGCTAAGCAGACTGGAGTGGAATCCTTCCAAGTGATCAGCGCCAAGCAGCTTTGCAGCTGAAAAGATGCAGCGTAGACAGCCAAGCAGTAAAGTGAACAGAACAAACTCTGCAGCTGCGACACCTTTTGCTTCTGCAGCTGTGAGTTTTCGAGCGGTCAATACATGCCCATGTTTTCAGCAAAGATTTTGCTTGTGAACCTTGGGACAAGACCACAACTGAATCATATGACAGCTTTACTTGTGAGATTTTTCATCCAACCGCTCCCAGCCATTGCACCACTCTTTCAGCTGTTGAAACTCGCCGCTCGAGGAAAGGACACTTAGCGCTGACGGGGTGGGGCTAAGATGATGCGAAGCTTCCAGCAGAGACAAACCAAGAGAATCCGTAAGTGTAACTGGCAGCATGCTGTAGATATGGTAGGCTGCATGAGTCCAACATTGGTAGTGTTGGTATTGCTGTCGTTGACAAGTCAGGTTTTCCTTTCGGGGCGCTGTGGCGCCCAAACTCAGCTACGTTTTTTTGGACGTGGGTCTTTTGCCGTCCTATCCCTTTCAGCACTGACAGTTTCTAAGTCTTCCAACAATGGTGACGTGATTCGATAGGTTTGGGGGGACCATTTCCACCGTTGTGTCTTGAAACCACTGCCTCGGCACCCGATCGTTATGCAGCTTCTTAATGATTTTGCTAAACATCATTCAATCACGTATTGACCATCACCAGCTAACCATCTAAGCATCACAAACTAAGCATAACATCCATGAACCGTTCGCCCATGGTGAGGAGCCATGGTGTTCACCGGCATCGTGGAGGAAATGGGCACAGTCTCCTCTGTGGAGCGGAAGGCGACGGCTGAGTCTGTCAAGGGATGGTCACCAGTGGTCATGGCCGTGTGTTGAAGATGAACCTTGCCATCCGATGAAATTCCCTCATGAACAAGTTAGTCTGATGCTTTCGCGCTAGGCCACCATTGAGAACCTCAAAAACAACACTTCTTCACTGTGTTTTTTCTCAATGGTGGAGATGCCACTTCTTCACTGTTTGTGG
The DNA here is from genome assembly GCA_009767595.1 of Symbiodinium kawagutii. Taxonomy (NCBI): domain Eukaryota; class Dinophyceae; order Suessiales; family Symbiodiniaceae; genus Symbiodinium; species Symbiodinium kawagutii. The sequence goes on from VSDK01022794.1 coordinate 34,495, forward strand.
CATCTCTGTTGTTTGGCAGGCTGACTTGGAGATGTGGGATGGCTCCAAATCCGAGGGCTTTGTTCTGAGGATCAAATGCAAGGCGCGGCCCTGGATCTGGATCATGTCGATTCATTCTGGACCAATGGGCTGCCAGAAATGTTTTTTTTCCTGAAAGCATGAACTTTGGGGTCACACCAGTTGCGGCACAAACAATTGAATACACGATTGATCGGGTTGACCCCTTTCGACTTTGTGGCAGTGAAGGTATGTCTCACCATGCCTTTCAGCTTGAAACGCATCCCATGGCTTGGCAGCACTGGCCTGGCTGGAGGTTGCCCTGAAGGGTGCTTACATTGGCTGCAGCATTGCTGTGAATGGCACCTGCCTCACAGTCACACAGTTTGATTCCGAGGCCGCAGCTGCTGTCTGAGCATTGTTGTTCTTGGATGGAGCTGTCATCATCACTCTTGCAGCTGGAAAGGTCCTTGAGTGACCGTTTTCAGCTTGGAAAGCAGCAATGATCA